>JAHWFO010051442.1:4072425-4111562 GCA_023313115.1 Rhysida immarginata | reverse complement strand
CGAAAGCGTCATACATTGTTACATCATCATCCGAAGATACGTTTAATCGCAATACTACCAATAATAAGCCCTGAAATGCAATTAAACGTATCTTCGGATGATGATGTAACAATGTCAGACATTTTCGCGCTCAGGCAATCACCTAGACTAAAGGCCTGCGCACAGAAACGTCATACATTGTTAGATCACACGAAATCGGCTATTGTTAATCGTATTTCTTCCAATAAGAAGCCCTAAATTTAGCCGTTTGATGATGATGTAACAATGTATACAATTTCTGTGCGCAGGCCTTCTGTCTAGGTGGTGTTGGCTCAGGCCTTATCTTTCGGCAACCGCTACTCAAAGCAATGACGTATATTAAAGATAGACTCCGAATTCTATTGTTAACAACGGCAAAAAGTGAAGCAAATTGAGCCATGATAGTTCTGGGCAGAAGTGAGCCGTGGAGTAATTAGCTGTCTGGCTGATTTGTTTTTGAAGATTTTGGGCCCGAGGAATTATTAATTCAAAACCATTATTCAAAGTTGTTCTGCGTACAACTGTACAAACAGACAAGAAAAAGGATCAGAAATTATTTTCCACAAAAATAAATCAAAAATACGTAACTAAAATGAAAATACGTTACTGAAAGACAATGGAAACGAAATTGAAATTGAAACCATGATCAAAAAATTGTTTATAAAATATAATAAAATACTTCAAATACAAAGTAAACGAAAAGATAAACTTATCACTCCGTGATCCACGTGTGAAGGAATTATTAATCAGTTACTCTCGTGTTTAGCCATGTGTTTTGCATCATCTTCACTCACTTTCAGCCATGACAGTTCTGGGCATGGAGCTTCCCAATTCGCTTCAAGTTACAACAATAGGATTCGGAGTCTATCTTTAATATACGTCATTGACTCAAAGCCTGAGCGCGAAAATTTCATACATTGTTACATCATCATACGGAGTCATGTTTTATCTTACTTCGTTAATATGTTAATACTTCGTTTTATACATTGTTATATCACCAATAATAAGCCCTAAATTATGACTCCGCATGGTGATATAACAATGTATGAAATTTTCGCGCACAGGCTTTGAGTAGAGGTGGCGTTGCCTGGCCTGTTTCTCGTTGGCTTCGCAGGCCTGAACATGACGTCAATGATGTATAAATAAAGCATTATACGAGACTAACGAGAAAGACAGGCTCCGGCACTGAAAAGTCACCTGACCAAGATAGACCTATTAACAATGTAACTTTCACTGTTTCCATCTTGTATTTTAACAATCAGTTTTTTTTTGCTTTGATGAAAACAATGAAGGTTGGATTGTTGCTAGACCTATTTTGATCAGGTGACTTTTCAGTGCCGGAGCTTGTATTTCTCGTTAGCCTCGAGCATTATAATTGTGACGTTGAGCTAACTGCAGTAATAGCACCACCCAAAGCCGAAGCCGACGCGATATAATCAAGCCGTGGCACTGATTTTGTGACATCATGCAAACAGATGGATTTTGTGACGTCTTGCAAAAATAAATTTAAGAACAAAATAAGAATATTTAAAATTTAAAGTAAAAAGATTTATTAAAAAAGTAAATGACCCATGTTTGGCATTAATGCATTTTATACTACTGTATTTACTTAGTTATCTAAAATACAAAATTCATATTTAAAATACGTCACGAAAACCGATGGGATTTCAACAATGCCAAATGACGTAGTGCCATGGCTTTGTATAGATCGCGTCGGCTCGAGGCTAACGAGAAATACAGGCTCCGGCACTGAAAAGTCACATGACCAAGATAGGTCTATTAACAATCCAACCTTCATTGTTTCCAACAAAGGAAAAAACACTGATTGTTGAAATACAAGATGGAAACAATGAAAATTACATTGTTAATAGACCTATCTTGGTCAGGTGACTTTTCAGTGCCGGAGCCTGTCTTTTTCGTTAGCCTCGGCGTCGGCTCAACCAACGCCACCTAAAAAACAAAGCCTGATCACTGCGTCATCACACCTGGGCTGACAATTCAACTTTCATTGTTTACAACAAATGAAAAAGCACCTGTTGTAATCAACGTTTTTTCGTTTGTTGTAAACAATTAAAATTGGATTGTCAGCCCTGGTTTGATGACGCAGTCCACAGGCAGTGAGAAGGCTTTGTTTTATAGGTGGCATTAGTCGGCTTTGCCAAAGCCAACTAGAAAGACAGGCGCGGACGCGGAAAAGTCCCATGACCATAGAAGTCCGAGTAACAATGTAACCATCATTGTTTCCATCTTGGTTTTTAGCAATCAGTATTTTTTCGCTTGTTGAAAACAATGAAAGTTACATTGTTGTTTGGACTATAGTCAGGTGACTTTTCCGCGTCAGGGCCTTGTATTTCTCGTTGGCCTCGAGCACCACCAGTTCGACGTAACAATGTTTTATCTTTTCCATGTTCAGGCCTGGTACTGTAATTTCTAGAAGGCCGTGTTTTAGCCCACAACGCAAAACAAATATGACTTATAATCATACTATCTAACACAGATAGACAATCATTCTCAAACTACTGCTGGCTTGGCGCTCTCGTGAGCAGAGAGAGAGTGAGAGAGAGAGAGAGAGTTAGAAAGAAAGAAAGAAAGAAAGAAAGAAAGAAAGAAAGAAAGAAAAAGAAACTATCTGACCATAGATAACGTTTGTATTAGACAGAGTGAAAGTTGAATTGGTAACTGAGATGTAAAGTTAGGAAACGAAGAAGATACGTAGATGGTTAAGCGAGTAAAAAAACAGCAAAGTGCGACAGTAAAACATAAATCGGTGCGTATGCCGACGATAATCTCAGCTAATCGACGTCGCTACGATGCTTCTCTTGGAAACCCAATGAGATGGAGAAACTCGGCGAGAACCAGCGGCAAGAGAAGAAGGAGGGGCGGCCGAGTGAAAGGATGTACTAAAAATTTTAGATTTTAGAAATCCTGACTTCAAATTCTTAAATATCATCAAAAAGTAGAATAGGAATGAATATCTGTAAGAGACACTCTGTATCTCTGTTTTCATCGATAAAACTGGGTTCAAAACTTTTAAGTTCCACAGTTGGAGTGACTCTATCTTCTAAACGGTTGGATCAATTGAAAAAACACCAAGAATAAAACATTTCTCAAAAGGTGTGTACAATCTAAAAATACCACTAAAATTACCCCATTTGGGTTCCTATTTAAGATTTCAAATTTACCTCCTCCTCCCCCCCCCCCCACCTGTGGGAATCGGATGGGGGGTCGAGTTTTGTATCATTGGATAGTTTTTTTGAAAAATATTAAACTCGTGTTTTTTGTTATTTCGATCCGATGTGAATTTTTCTAGATATTCCACTGTTACACTTTATTTGAACACCCTGTATAATGTAACATGTTTATATAACTTTTTTCCTTCAATCATGAACTTAGTTTAATACTATAGTTAAGCACTTTATCCAGACAGGAAGAATTGCTGACTTAATCATAATCTCGATAAGAGACCAAAGTTTACTAATATTAATCATTAACATGTACCTTAAATTTTACCCTCTTGATTCAATTCCTGTTTTCATTTATAAAATTTATAACTTACTCTTTGTCATGAAGCAATAAAAAGGAATTGCGTTATGTCTGAACAGCTTTAAGTAAAAAAATTATTAAATTCTCTTCTTCTGTTGTAAGTAAAAATATCAATATAAAAACGCAAGTATACACTTGTCGTGTTCTAGTAAACAGGTTCGAATTTAATAAATTCTAACTTAATATTATGAAAATATTTCTGCCGGTAAACATTTTTGCCACATATATTATAATACATGTAAATTATTATTTTAAGTCCTTTTGTGAATGAATGAATACAAATCCTTCATATAAAAGAATCCAGTTCCGAATAAATACAGATGAATATTGTCATATATGTAGAAACTTAAACAAGGATATAGAAAGAATATTAATATCTACATCCACAATTCACTTAAATAACTATTATACAATAACAATAAAACTTGTCATTATACAGTATTTCAAAAATTTTGATTTTCGCAAGATAAACTGTACAAAATTCATTATCTGGTTCACTAAATATTTATTCTGTACAAAATGCTGTAATGAACTTATATTTTAAATACATAATAAGCTTCCTTTTTTAAAAATATATAATAAAACAGTAATCCTATTTTTAAAGACGAAAATCTAGTAGAAACGCCGAAAAAATTTAATTTTTGAAATTAACAGCAATTTTTAATACAAACTGAAATTTTAGCAATGTCTCAATAATTTATAAAGCAAAATAAAATTCGTTGAAGAACAAAGAAATTCACATATGCACAATTTTTTTTTTTTAAATAAAAACACTGATACCCAACAGGCCAGTATGGTAAGTTAGGTCCTGTGGGTATCAATACAAATATTGATGAACAGAAATAAACAAGGTTAATAAGTACATATTAAAAAATTAAAAAAATTATAAAATCAAAAAATTAAAATAAACAAGTCTGAAGAGTTAAATTATACTAAAGAACGTCAAAATGGACTTCTTCAAACTGTAATACTGACATTGAAAGTCGAAAATTATCGTTTAGTGAGTATATAAATGTAAAACAACATTAGCTACAACCACCCCAGAAAGCTTACATATATGACACAAAATTTAAATTATTTCCATAATTATTCACTTAGTTTGACAGTTTTAAAACTAAGTCGACTGTTGTAAACAAAGATGAAAAGCGTATGAGTGGGAGCCAGTATGTCGCAAAATAAACGACTAGCGACGCACTCAGACTATCTTACTAACAAAAATACAAGGTGACTTAAGCTTAAACTTTTATAAATAAGAAAAAAATAAAAAAATAAAACACCTGTTTGGAATAACAAAGTAGAGCGTCTTCTAGAATTTACGCTACCAAGTCACTTTGGGACATCGTGCCAAAAACAAAAATTCCTTAGAGCTCTCCTAAATTGAGAATATAAACTTATTGAACGTATCTCAGTGGGCAGTCGAGTCCAGCATTTTACACATGCAAAGGACTTAAGCGTCGACGATAATTAGCTTTAGCAAGAGGTAGGCGCACTTCGCTTGCAGATCTGGTGGGATAATTATGAGTATCGGAATTGAGTGCAAGCTGAATTGGAGTTTGTACATAGAGCAGTGAATTTAGAACTTTAAATACAAAAGTATAAGCTTGTATTACAAATATCTGATAAATAGTTGGTATACGCAATTTGCCAAAGTAATGAGACACAGAAACAGATTTAGGAAGGTTAAGCAGGGTTCGGAGGAACCATTTCTGTAGCTTGAAAATTCGAATTAAATTTGCCGAAGAGGTAGACTCCCAGAAACATAAAGAAAAGTGAATCCAGGCATAGTAAAGCAAAAGAAGGATATTGGGTGGCAGGTAATACCGCCTGGAGATAATACCTTGTTATTAAGTAGCGAGTCAGCGTGCTGGTCCCATGAAAGATCGTGGGTAATAGTTAGGCCTAAATACTTAAAAGACGTTACATTCAATACAAGTTTATTGTCGTAATAGATATCTAGTGCACTAGATATATTGCGCTTATTGCGCTGAAAGAATGGCATCACCTTAGTTTTCTCGATATACACGGTGTAAATGGACGACGTTTCACAAATTTAAGGATATGTAGAGGATGATGTGGTGAACATTTTTTATTAATAAACCCATAGTCCCAAACGAAAAGCGACGGAGCCACAGCATGTTTGATGCTCTGTAATAAGCAGATCACAGTGTACACTGAGATAATTTGTGGCGATCTGAAATGGGACAGTCCAGTAACAGTTCTGTATGTAATCGGGTACGAAAGTTCTCGCTGTTTCCTGCCTCACAGTAAAGTCCATTCCTGAACTCATACAGCACAAAACGTAGAGCACAAAAAAACCTTCA
Organism: Rhysida immarginata; assembly: GCA_023313115.1. Classification (NCBI taxonomy): domain Eukaryota; kingdom Metazoa; phylum Arthropoda; class Chilopoda; order Scolopendromorpha; family Scolopendridae; genus Rhysida; species Rhysida immarginata. The sequence continues at coordinate 4,105,680 of JAHWFO010051442.1, read as the reverse complement.
CCCTTACGGAATGTTCTAAACTAACAACGGGAATTTCGTACCAACCTGATATGCAAGATTATGTGATTGTAGAATGTGCTGTGCATCCGGACGGTACCATTTGAAAATAACCTGCGAGCTGACAGTCTGCATAAGGCCTACAAGATGCAATGACAGGGGACATCGTAGTAAACGTGCCTAGTTCAATGCTTGACAAACCAGGACATCAAACAATCTGTGGCTCCGTCGCTTTTCGTTTAGGACTATGGGTTTATTAATAAAAAATGTTCACCACATCATCCTCTACATATCCTTAAATTTGTGAAACGTCGTCCATTTACACCAAGTATATCATTGTTTATATGAATGTTTACATAAAGTTCGCGTAAATTTTTTGTTATCTTATAATTAGAAACTACGCGTTTCTTTAATGCAAAAAGCAATACACTGGTTATACAGTGTGTTTCAAAAATACTTTATACAAACTTTGGGGATAAGTTCCTTACACCAAAACAAGAAAAGTTCCTTCGTTTTCGAGTTAAAAATGTTCGTTTCCCACATGGCGTTGTGTTGCCAGGGAGACTTTATTACATTCGTCTGTCTTCAACGTGTCCATTGTGTACATGCCTATAGGAAGTGAGTTAATTGACAGTGCTCCGTTCAAACATGGCAGGATATTCATTTCGTGAGCAGGCAGACATGATTATTATGTACGGCCGCTCGAATGATAATGTTCGAAAGGCACTGGCTGAACTGATAGATAGGTAGAGGAGGACCAGTTCCATGGCCTGCACGTTCCCCCTACTTCAATCCTTTGGAATATTATCTCTGGAAGCACCTTAAACAATAGGTCTATGCAGAAACTTTTCATCGACATGTCATGGAAGCTTGCGAAACCATTCGAAACCGTCAGGGTGCGACAGTCCACGATTCGTTTAGAACCAAGAGGAGGACATTTCGAGCATTTATTATGAGTTAATGGGTGGATGAGCTCTGTGGATGAGCATTTATAATCACCTTCCTTCATTAATAACTCGAAAACGAAGGCTTTTCGGAAATATGTTTTATATGAACCTTTTTTTCTTGTTTTGGTGTAAGGAACTTGTTCCCAAAGTTTGTAAAAGTATTTTTGAAACACCCTGTATATGTCCGGAGAGGATATGCCAAGACATCGTGGATTTTTCACGGTAGTTCTATGTAAGTAGCGCTATAGGAAAAATTGAGATCATTAAGATTATAATGGGTGTTGTTCCTTCCAGAATTAGAATACTAGAATAGCTTCTATCAGTTGGAATATTTTCCAAACGAGTGTCTTCTGTAACGCTTAATATTGGAGGAAATTATCCTTGATTCTTAGTTTGGGCATTGTAGAAAATTAGCATATAAAATGTTTAGCTTAAACACAGGTGTTTCTTCAATATATCTTAAAAAGAAGAAATTGCTGGATGTAATCATGATTTAAATAAGAATAAGATTATCTAATTGGATATTTACCGAGACATCCTGCGAGAAAGTACTATCGACTGATGCATGTTTTAAATCATAATCGGTAGTTGCCATTTGCTGCAATAGAGATACTCAAACTAGATCTATTTTGATGCTACGAAAAATTTTAAGAAAAGAAATTGAAGAGTACTTATAATTTTATTGAAGAATCGGTTGGTTTCTGTTTCTCCCAGGTGGAAGAGCATAGTAGAGCTTTTTCCAGAAAAGCCTGTCATTCCACCGAAGGTATGTACGGGTACGGAGATAGATACTCATTTCACCACTGATCTTATCGTGATCGAGTTCTTCGATGAGGATGACGATAAATTTTCGACTTCTGTCCTGCATGAAGTTTTGATGAGCTACTTGGAACTCAAACCGACACCACTCGCTGCTAAGGAAACTGTTGGAGAGAATTAGCAAAGTGCAGCAACTCTCTTTCACAGAGTTAAGAATGTTTTCGATTACTAAGGCTCCCACGACGAAATCTCGATCATGTAGACACAGTAAGTAGTCTTCTAGACCTGGACACAGTTCAGACGCCACAAAATTCAGATCTGCCCCGCTATAAGCAACAAATACATCGTATTTTTTGCTTACGTCTGTCTTTCTTCTTTTTGAAAAAAAATTTTGAAATTGAAAATATATAATTACCTTAACCTCAAACCGAAATCGATAGAAAATAATTAAAGATAATGTAATGATTAAAGCTAAAATAGAAGGAATTATAATTTCCATCAAGAGCACTGTTTTGATAGATGTGCAGTATCGATCTAAATAAATATCTATTTCATATTCTTCTTTATCCAATGAACATTTAATTCTTGATAAATTTATGATTGAATAAGCAGCCGCCTTTGTTTTTATATTCAGTTTTTCAATATAATGGCAATCACAGACAAAAAGATTATTTTCCAGAGTAAGTTCCTTAAGTTGAGATGAAAGACCAAACTCCCACATTCTTGGATTCTGTAACTTATTATTATGAAGAAAGAGGTATTCAAGGGATATCAATTCTGTAAATGTATCCTCGTTTATGAACTGAAGACTATTATTATTTAAAAAAATCTTTTTAATTTCTCTTATATGTGTAAAGCTATTTTTATTCAAAAATTCAATTTTATTTCCTTCTAAATGCAATTCGTCGATCTCCGTTATGACTGCTGACCAATTCTTTGGTAAACTTTTGATTTCGTTGTCATTTAAAAATAGTTTTTTTACTTTTAGAAGGAATTTAAAAGGGCATTCGATTCTCTGTATGTAGTTGCTTTCCAGGTGTAATTCTTTAAAACTTTTATCTCCTTGGAAGTTAAACTTGGGAAGTGAATTAAATTTGTTTTTACTCAAATTTATCATGAGGTCACCAGTAAGTAGATTAAAAAGCAGTTCTTCAAAAGAAGATTCGTTAAGAGAATTATTTTGCAGATGGATTTCTCTAACCTTCTCTAGCATTTTCATTGCGTCACTTTCTAAATGATATATTAGGTTATTATGTAGATACAGTTTATTCAGCGAAGACAAGTGCGAAAAATTTTCCGAGCTAATTGTAAGAATTTTATTTCCTGCTAAATTTAAAATTTGGAGTTTAAAAAAGCAAGCAAAATTGTTTGGCTGTAAAGCTCTTATCTTATTATAACTCAAGTAAAGTTCTTTTAAGTATATTTTCCTAAATTCTGAACTTATAATGTTATCTAAGAGACAGATGGTGCTATTTATTTCTGAAATATCATTATAACTCAAAGATAATATGTTCAAAAAGTGAGCATATAGAAGGATATCATAAGGAAATTCTGTTAAATTATTATGGTCCAGATATAATTCTTTTAATCCGGGTAGACAATTCCAATTTACTTCGAAATTTCTTAAAGAATTGTTTTGTAAATATAAGAATTCTAAAGCTTTCATATTATTCCATAATGAACAGTTAACATTGCGAAGAAAGTTGTCATCCAAATAAAGTCGTCGGAGACTATAATTTTCCTTTTCCATATTAATTTTGTAGACATTGCTTCCATTCAGAAACAAATCCTGAACTTTCGATTTGTTTAGGAAAATTCGATCCATGTTCACTTTAGTGTAGTTATTTCCATCGAGATAAAGCTCTGTTGTTTGTAAAGAAATATTAGAAGGAAGTTCGACCAATTTGAGTCTTCCACAATCGAAGCTTATTTTCCATTCCGAACCTATGGAAGAGCAAGTATTACGATTTTTAAATTGACACGATCTACTTTTACATTGGGATACATATTGACACATTGAATCCGAATTAGATTGCTGTGGTGAAATCATCTTGACTTCATGTACAATTTGAGGATATATTTTACATTTAGGCCTCAAACATGAGCAATTATAATTATCGTATCCTTGAATCGCGCGCTCCCTATGCTGCTTTTTGCTTTCTTTAGAAGATAAGCTGAAGCGTTCTACGCGAACGATATTGTGTTCTCCTAAAACAACGTTATGTAAATTAGGCAAATGAGAAAATAACCGTTGGTCAAGAACCGTTATTTTGGTATCGCTAATAAACAATCTCTGAAGAGAAATAGGTAAGGTAATATCATTTAAATCATTGACGTTTGTAAGGGAAATATTTAATTCCTCTAACTGTAAAACATGCGTCTTATTACAATGGTCGGAAATCCTTCTTAGAAGATTCTGGTGTAAATTCAATTTCAACAACGAAAGAGGAATGGATGAATAATCAAAGTATTCTAGGTTGTTATTTTGTAGAAATAAATGCGTTAGATTATTTAAATTGTAGAGTTCTAACCTGTGATTTAATTTTTGACATGATTTTTTTACTTTAGACATATGTGACAATTCCACATTTTCTGATTCAATTTGATTATTTTGTAAAAATAATTTTTCCAATGACTTCAGCGGTGTTAGTAAGACTAAAGCCTTTTTTGTTAAATAATTGCCGCTCAAATCCAAGACACGTAAACGTTTTTGATAATGAAAGATTTTTGGTGGGAGATAATTTATTTTATTAAGTCGTAGATCCAGCCGCAATAAATTACGGAGATCTTTAAAAAATTCTGATGAATGTATATTAAATTGTAATTTAGTTTTTGATAAAATTAAAGTTTGTAAAGAAACAGTCTCTGAAAAAAAAATGCACATTCTCTGTAACTGTTTCTGAAAGATCATTTCCAAAAAGTCTCAGTGATAGTAATCGAGAACAACAGGAATTGTTTTCGACGCACTCTCTAAGTTTCAACATTTTTACATTCATATATACTAAATCTAATTCCGTTACATTTGACAACGCGCATAGAAAATTGGTATTTGAAATGTTGACCAAAATTTTATTTTCAAATAGAAAGTTATATGGCGTTGTTATATTTTGCCTTTGTAAGATCAACTGTATTTGTTTAATTGCTGCTGTTTCGACGTTTCTTTCATTTACATAGATTTTGATTAGAATTTCTGTTAAGTTACATCGTGCTGTTTGTAATTTTGGATTCATGATTTGAATGAACATCCAGGTTTGATTGCATTTATACACTGAATATGATATAGTCATCGTCGTTGATTTCAAATCTTCTGCGCATATTTTTTCGTTACAAAAAGTATCACATGTAGACTTCAAAAATTTGTAACTATATTTACAACTGAGTTTTGACTCTTTTGAATGAACGTCACTTATTTTAATGCAAAGGAGGATGACATATCCAATGTAGCACCGAATATATTTCATAGTTTTTATCTTCGGCCTTATTCTGGTAAAGGAAACAAATTCTGTCAATTTAAAGTTGGATGTTAAGATTACAATTTGGAATTTTGCTTTTTTTTAAGCTTAGTCATACAAAGTTATTTACCATTTTAGGCTTCTTAATTTTTTCTTCGACTGATATGATAACAGTTATATACGTAGATGATCATATTGTCTTGCAAAAGTTTCAGAAGTCACTGAGAATACCCGTTTGATAGTAGTACTGCTATAGGTCTTTCCTTCGTAAATCGAAACGACCACATCAAGGTTCAGGCGTTTCATCCTAAAATAAAAACATTTAATATAAAATAATAGAAATTACAAATAATTCACTACTTCATTAATAAAAGTTATAATTAAATTTGAATATCGTCGAGTACATGTGCATGTTATGTGACTAATGTGATTTGACCAGGAAGTTTGTAATAATTTTTGCAAAAACAAACTTTTAATGATGAATTGAATACTGAAAAAATAAAAAAGAGAGTTTAATACTAAATTTTGTGTACATTTCGCTGACTACGCCAGCTTCTTTAGCAAGGCACTTGGACAAACAGTAGTTTGAGAGTCAGAGTATTACGATAAAATTCATTTCACTTATCACATACGACAATATGAAAGCTCAAAGAACAACACTTATGAAAGACCAGAGTAAACAACTAAACAACAGAATTTAAAGCAAAATTGAGACAAAGCGACGAATAGTTTATAATTGTCACGGTCCGTTTTCAAGCATCATAGGACGAGCTATGTTTACCCAACGAAAACGGCCGTGACATCAAATGAGGATGCTCGGGCGGAAGTCTCAAGAGATTCGACGATTCCGTTTCCGGAAAAATCTAGAGAATCGAGGAACGCAATCCATCAAGATGGAACTAGGAAACGATTCGCAAAAACTGTTAACGTTAACGAAATTACGTCTTCGGAGCGAGGAAGGAGGTTTCTGAATGAAAACATCTCAGTTCCCGCATATCGATGTCTTTATCTGCACCTTAGCCTAATAATACCAAGTCTGTACACTCCCGTCGAATCCCATAGTAAAAAACGTGCCGATTTCTGCTCTTCGTACAAGCAGCGAACCTAACGGATGGCCCCGGAACTTACTGCTAACACACGCATCGTTATGACGTCAAAATTCTCCAACCAATGGGAAAACGCTTTGTCAGTTGGCTATGGTTCGCTCCGAGTGGGGAGGGATCCGATAAATTTATTTTAACTGCGTTAATGTTTCGTTTAACGGCAAAATATTTAAACATCCGAAAAATAATTTGTTTATAGCTTGCTCATGTATAAGAAAGAAAAAGAAGAAGCCGTAATATATTATGATTGGAAATTTAAAGCGAAGTTTCTTGATAAATATACGCGATCTAATTCCACAGCCTACATTGATAAGCTGTGTCTAATTCAAACGTGATTGTGGGGCCGTCCGCTAGATGGTTGGGCATGTGCAGATGGTAATCAGGAATCAAAGGAAACCCCGGAGTGTACAGACTTCGTATTATTAGGCTATGATCTGCACTATGAGCATTTAGTGCACTTCAGTTTTTTCCGCGAGGGAAATTTTCTACGGTGCAAGGAAACGAAGAGGATTTCCATGACTATTGCGCCATCCTTCGGAATTTTCACTTGCGTCTAGCGCCTGCAGTGAACCCAATGCAATGGCACTTGGGAAAATGTGAGCTAGCAGATGAGCATTATCGATTAGTTCTGACCGGTTCGTCTGGCGGAGAGCATGGCGAAAAATGGAAGGGAGAGCGTAGGAAAGACTTACTACCTTTATATTTGACAAACTTTTACCACTCTCAGTGAGGCTCATTGGTCACTGTTTTCCGTTACTCGAACGCCTTCGGCGTTCTGTCTACGACGTCCCCCTCCGGGGGTAAATAACTGATATATACCCCAACCTATTTGGTTACAGCGGGCAGTTGGTTTCCCCTCGGCCGGTTACAGCATTTTTCGCCATGCTCTCCGCCAGACGAACCAGTCAGAACTAATCGATAATGCTCATCTGCTAGCTCACATTTTCCCAAGTGCCATTGCATCGGGTTCACTGCTGGCGCTAGACAAAACTGGAATTTTCCCGTTTGGATTTCATGGATTTGTTGTGAACTATCTCGGCTGCATCGAAGGACCGATTCAGCAATTCTTAGGCTAAGGTCAAAAACTCTCACCGGTGAGAAGAGTTAGCGTTTGGTCGGTCAGAAATCCCGGTGAGAAAACTGTGACGTCATTTTAACGCGGTCAGAAACGCCAGTTAGTGCTGCTATGCCTAACCGGTTAGTCTCACCGTCGTCCTCACCGAGAAAAAGACGGTTAGCCCAGTGAGAAATTACGTCATCATTCTCTCACCGGTGAGGGTTTTTGACCTTAGCCTCAGTGTTCAACCCAAGGTTGTTAAAAAGAAGGTGGCCTCTATCGGCCGATTTCTCTCAAAAGCACTCGCATTGCCTTCTGGGATTGTGACGTCACGTGGCAGGCGATCCGTCCCTTTTAACATAACAAAGCTGAGATAGCTGGAGTTTCATGTGCTTTTGGTAATAATAATCGCAATTATTTATTATTTTTCGTCCAATATTATAATCTAGAGTGGATTTATTATATTTCCATGCATTTATTCTTCTCATGGCAATAGATACGAGCAAAATTTCATTAAATGAGCAACCCCCCCCCCCCCCCAGCCCTTCTTATAATGGTAAAAAGAGCACACTCGTAAGGAGATGTGCTCTTGATACGAGTGTTAAAACGCAAAACTCCAACAGATTGCACTACGAGAAAATCGAAAGTTAAAAGAAAATTTGAAACCTGAGAGAGAAGTTTAGAAAATGTACACAAGACTCTTCGCTTTCATCTTCACCTCCTTCACTCGTACCACGTAATTAAAACGGTTCAATGACTTCAGATTCATTTGAAGACTCTGTAAACCACGTTGGGAAAAACGACAAGGTGGGATAACAACTCCCAAATTGTAATATGAGCAAAACGAAAGTGTTCGGTCAGACTCAAACAGAAAGCAATCGGGTATGTAGGCATTATATTACTTTTCTTCCTATCATATTTTTACAATTATACATTTATGTACGTTTTAATGCTGTACTAGCACTTAATGCTAAATGACTGAATACTGTAACAGGTTAATCGTTGAAGAATTGCTTTGACGAGGTGGCCTCGCTGTGGCAGTATTTGCTTTTGTATTTCAGTGCTAAATGTATATAAATAGGCCTGTTATTTGCAATCTCTGAATTGTAAACACATATTATTCCAATAAATTATTTATATAAAACCTTGGCATGGGTTTTTTTTTCCATTTATATTGGTGATAGATAGTAGAAATAGGCTGAAAAATAAGGGTTCCCCCGCTAATCCCTATTGTTTTCTATGGCGTTCGTCTGCTCCAACCTTCCAGTTGATGTCACACGTCAGCAGCCAATGACCATCGATCACCCCCATAGAGGCCACCTTCTCTTTAACAGCCTTGTGTTCAACCAAGGTTGTTAAAGGCTAAGGTCAAAAACTCTCACCGGTGAGAAGAGTTAGCGCTTGGTCGGTCAAAAATCCCAGTGAGAAAACTGTGACGTCATTTTAACGCGGACAGAAAAGCCAGTTAGTGCTGCTATGCCTAACCGGTTAGTCTCACCGTCCTCACCGAGAAAAAGACGATTAGCCCAGTGAGAAATTACGTCATCATTCTCTCACCGGTGAGGGTTTTTGACCTCAGCCAAAGAGAAGGTGGCCTCTATCGGGGTGATCGATGGTCATTGGCTACTGGCGCGTGACTTCAGCTGGAAGGTTTGGAGCAGACGAACGCATAGAAAACTATAGGGAATAGCGCGGTGACCTTTATTTTCCAGCCTATTTCTACTATTTATCACCAATAAAAATGAAGAAAAACGTGCCAATGTTTTATATAAATATTTTATTGGAATAATATGTGTTTAAAACTCAGAGATTGCAAATAAAAGATCTATTTATATACATTTAGCACTGAAATACAAAAGCAAATACTACAACAGCGAGGCCACCTCGTCAAAGCAATTCTTTAACGATTAATCTGTTACAGTATTCAATCATTTAGCATTAAGTGCTAGTACACCATTAAAACATCTGCCACTGCTTGTATGGTTGTAAAAATATGATAGGAAGAAAATAAACGCCTACATACCCAATCACTTTCTTTTAGAGTCTGACCGAACATTTTCGTTTTGCTCAAATTACAATTTGAGAGTGAAAGCGTATCCCACCTCGTCGTTTTTCCCAACGTGGTTTATAGAGTCTTCAAATGATCCTGAAGCCACTGAACAGTTTTAATTACTTGGTACGAGTGAAAGAGGTGAAGATGAAAGCGAAGAGTCTTGTGTATATTTTATTTTCTAAACTTCTTTCTCAGGTTTCAAATTTTCTCTTAACGTTCGATTTTCTCGTAGTGCAATCTGTTGGATTTTTGCGTTATAACACTCGTATAAAGAGCACATCTCCTGCTCAGGAATTCTCCTGCTCGTTAAGAGTGTGCTCTTTTTCATTATAATAAGGGGTGGGGGGTTTGCTCATTTAATGAAATTTTGCTTGTATCTATTGCCATGAGAAGAATAAATGCATGGAAATATAGTAAATCCACTGTATATTACAATATTGGACTAAAAATCATAAATAATTGCGTTTATTATTAGCAAAAGCACATGGAACTCAAGCCATCTCAACTTTGTTATGTTAAAAGGGGCAGATCGCCTGCTGACAACCTTCCTGGTGACGTCACAATCCCAGAAGGCAATGAGAGTGCTTTTGAGAGAAATCGGCCGATAGAGGCCACCTTCCTTTTAACAATCTTGGCGTTCAACTAACGGCAGTATCGAAAGGCGCATTATTGGGGTAAGCCAACCCTTAGTTTCTGAACTGACTTTGTGGCGTTTCGCGTCACCTGCTATTTTTTTTACGCACCGCAGTTTTGCTAACGACTCTTGAATTAAATTTAAATGAGCGTCTAAATTAAATTGTGGAGAATTGCATTTCTCCGAGTGAACGCCGGTGCTCTTCAAAGACAATACTGTCCGTACTTCTCAATTGAACGGCTATTAATTAAAACTGCTTTTACGCAACGTATGCAGTGTTTCTTATGTGGCAAGCAGTCTCATATAGGCTGCTTCTAAAAACTCTCTCCAGTCGCGATCGAGCGTAAGCGTTCATGATCAACGCGAGCACTGCATCTAAAAATGACAGAGAGCTCGTCACTGGCGCCTCTAAAAACTCTCCGATCTCATCGTCGTGTTGGGAACGCTCAGGATCAAAGTGATCTTATTTCCATTGTGATCACTTCGCGTTGCCTCGCTCACTTTCACTGTTTTCGCTTTCATTACTTTCGCAATAATGGCCGACAATGAAAGCATATCCCACCTCGAAGTCCGTTTCCAATGCGGTTTTTAGTTTTGTAATGAATCTGAAGGCACAGAACAGGTCAAAATACACGGCAGGGGCGAAGGAGCTGAATATAAAAGCGAAGATTGTTTTATATATTTTAATTTTTTAATTTTTCTCTTAGGTTTCGAATTTTCTTTAAGTTTCGTTTTATCGTACGTGCACTCTCGTACCTAGATTTTTTAACACTCTCGTATTTATTGTCATAAAAGAATAAATGCATTGAAATCTAATAAATCCCCATCAGATTATAATAATGGACAATAAAAATAAATAATTACGCTTAAAACAGAAAGCTTGAAAGCATAACGAGTTTCTGTGGCAGTTACCTCTTATTTACTGATCGGGCTGTTATCTCGTTGCCCTTGGCGCTGTCAAAAAACTTCATGAGCGGGTGAATGGAGCGGGCGTGATCAGGGGTAAACGATCACGTGATTGAAAATGAGCGCTCGAGAGTTTTTAGAAGCACCCATAGTGTTATGTGTAATTTAGTGCTCCAATTCATTAAGAACTTTGGTCACGACTTCACGACTACCGTTACGCTTTCCCATCTTTACGTAGTGACTATCTACCTTAATTCAAGTTCTCTCCTTCGCTAATTAAGTGCGAAGTCTTTTCCTTGAAGGGGTGCCATTGTTTTTCGCCTAGTTTACGGCTTGGTACGCCCTTACTAAAGTTTACTTGCTTTTGGCCACGAACTCTTAAGGCGCCCCTAGACGATCAAAATTTTGATCAAAATTCGCTTCAATAGTGATGGAGGATCATATTTTCCAAAACGCATCACCAATACTAATTCAGCGAAAAATATTCGTACTGCTTGGTCGTGGTTGTTGTAAATTTCGAAATGTTTTCCAATTCGGATTTGGGTTTTCTAGCATTGACTCTTGCACTGTGCGAACAAAAAAAATCAAAGAGGAAGAGAAATAGACGCTGGTCCAAAGAATGGTACAAGCTGAGAAGCCGCTTTTTTTTTGCATTGCAATTGTTTTTTGTTTTTATTGTAATAATCTTTTGACTTCACACACCACAATTCCGGATAATCACGATATGCAGCTATTAGCAGGGTTGTGGAATCCCGATCACTAGAAGGGAAGCTTGGTGAGCTCGGTGGGTCAGCATGTTCTCACTTCGCCGTCTCGCAAACAACTGAAGGAAACCTTCGCGGTCTCGCAAATAACCTTGACATTGAAGGAAATTTTGACAAAAACCTCCTAGACGTTCAATATTGGTAGGACGCTTTCTTCAATATTGATAGGACGCTTCAAAACACTCTTTGACGATCAAAATTTGCATCAATATGGTCTTCCATCAATATTGAAGCGAATTTTGATCAAAATTTTGATCGTCTAGGGGCTACTTTAGACAATAAGGTTTATGCGGTCTTGTGTTGTTACGTTTACGACTGCTTTTGCGTGGCTTGCTATTGAACAGTGCTGTGCAGTATGTTATCAGTTATGTGTATAATAGTTTAACTGATTCTGAGCTTCCTTACGTTTTAAATACTTGCCAGTGAACTATTCTACCGACCTTCAGGTCGTGACATTTGCTGTACTACAATTAATATTTATTTGCTTCAAGTCAAAGTATCAAGTATTCCTTTATTTACATTGAATAAATCATATTTATTAGTGTTAATTGCGTATCTTTACTTCTGTCTTTTACCTTACCTTCCACTGACACCTGACAATAATAACCCTGTCTACTGAAAATTATTTGTTAAAATGTATATACTTATATCTACTTAGCCGGCCAGGTGGCCGAGAGGGCTAGGGCATAGGCCATACGGCTTTCTAATTCCCGAATCCACTTGGTCGTGGGTTCAAATCCCGCCGTGGGTATGGATGTTTGTATTTGTCCCAGGCTGCGTACAGATATAACTTGTGTAAAAGGCGCAAAATGACCTTAGTAGTCGACGCCAAAAATTCTAATAAACCAACCATTATATCTATTTTAAAGTAATAAATAAATACTGGAGATAATCTTCAGCATTAAGTGTATATTAAGATTGAATACAAAAGGTAAACTTCGCCCCTGGGATCGAACCTATGACAATGAGTCCCGTACGCGACTCTACTATTACTGGAGATTAGCTCTAGTATTTAATCATTACTTTTTTGTGAGTTATCATCAGCTCTCTGATGGTTTAGAAAGGAGGGAAACTGATTTGCGATGCAGGTGCCTGTACCTATCATCGCATTTCTACTCCGTCTATTTAGTTTCTTTAGAGTAATTGGAGACAGTATTGCTGTATTTTGTTATTGAACCGGACTGGTAGTCCGTGGTTCGATCCCAGGTCGCGTAATTTTTCCTTTCGTTTTTCAATCTTAATATATTACGCCTAATTAAAAACAAAATATTATGATAATTAAATCTTACGTACTCAGAAAGCGGAGAGAAACGGATCTGGCCATTTGTATGAACTCTGTCAATTTTATAATTTACGCATCAAATTAATTGCTTCACTTTAAAGGAATTTTAATCCAAAATTATTCCGTTATCTCATAAGCCAGACAATAAGGCACGGCGTAATATCTGGGACTGCGTAGAGTAAAATTAATAACATTTCTTTAACATACTTCTAATTCATTAAATATTATAAGATTATTTATTGTTTTAAAAATAGCCAATGCATATAACACAAAACATTCGGGAAGGTTTCTTTCTGGTCTTCATTCATTTCCTTGAAATTCCGGTCTGTCATTCTAAATTGTAACAAACAATCGAAGCATTTCTGAACAGGCTTAGAAAGAGATTAAGACGTTTCGAAAATCCGTGATAACCTGCTACTGTAGGAATGACTCTCGGACATGAAGTAGCGGGATAGATTTCCATTTTAATCAGATAAAGTTTTATGTCTTCTTAAACTGTTATCCTTCTTCATTCTACTTTTAAAAATCAATAAGCATTTGTTTAATATGGAAATAGGTGTTAAATTTAAAAAAAATAAAAATAAAAATTCTACCTACTGGAACCAGATCTGTCATAGTTATAAAATTTGAAATTATTAAAATAAAGTGAATTTTGAGAATGAAATCTAATAATTAAATATAATTCCATTAATGACTGAATAATAAAATAAAATTGATATTAGGATTATAAACATGTCGAAAATGAGAAATTGAATTAATGTAAAATTCTGTATTTTCTACATGTTTATAGTCCTAACATCAATTTTATTCTTTTCTTTACTCATTAATGGAATTATATTTAATTAGTATCAGGTTGTTACACATGAAATGTCAGAATTGCTAGTGAAATTTCAAACAATACCAATTCTGTGAAATTTTATTAATAAAAATATGCGCCATTAGATGCCATTCACAGTTCCCATCGAGATACTTTGGGAGGCGTTCGGCGTTCGGAAGGCGTTTTTGACGGTTATTTCAATGTTGAATCTTTTTTCCCTACCGAAAACAACTCAAAACGCTTAAAATGGCTAGTTGGTTGCGAGAAATCTTGAGAGGAAGAGTCTCATAATGCAAGTTGTGTTTTTTTTGGTCTATTGTTTTCCAGCCTTCGTGTTTTGGTCAATAAGATCATAGGGAAACCACATATCAAGCTTCTTGACTTTACCAAATGTTGCAAGTGATTGGGAATTGTCGAATAGTGAACGCCTAATTTCACCTAATAAAATATTACATAATGAAAATGATGATTTCAGCATAAGAGAAAAATAATTTTTTATATTCCCAGTATTTCTCCGAATAGGTTTCGCAATTTATTTTTAATACTGAATCACATAAAAATTCACCAATACTTAGAATGTGGTCTTTATACAATAAAATATACCCTCTACCGATTGATATTTTTAATATGAGTCAAAATCAGTTTGTTGCTTCTTGTAATAACTTTTTTACCTCATGTGTGTTAATAGATTTCATTATTTGCTTTCATTTTTTATAAAATAATTTATTTTTATCATTTATTTTAATTTTTGTTATTTCATTTATGTAATTACTCTTGTTTTTGATTTTCAAATTGTGTGAATTGCAAGTTTTGAAATATTTGTAAAAACTTTTGAATTGTAATATTGCAATTTTTTAGTGAACATAGTAATTGGGGAAACCTGTTATGTTCACAATAAATAAATAAATAAATAAATCATCTCGTGAACTCTGCTGCATTGTTGTCAAGTTTGAACTCACTGTAAAGAAAAAGTATCCATATTTGACTTACTTTCATTTTGTGTCTGTTCGATTCAGAACAAACTATTACTTCCGTTGATGGAAAGAAAACAAGGTGTGTGCAATTATGAACAACATAGGTTTCTCAGTTATGAACAGTTTCGCGCATGACGCCATGTGAATTGCAAAATGTGCGCGTCATTGCCATCCTAACCAATTAGAAACAACATAGGTAACATTTAAATACTTACTATTAGGGGAAGTCTTATATTTAGCAGAAAATAATTAAAATTAAATACTTTTTAATATTAAATTTTATACGAGCGATACATAGCCCGCGTGTCTTTTTACAACGGCCGTGCAATCCACATGACGTCACAACATGCGCATGAACCAAATTGCACACACCTTGTTTTCTTCCACCATGTTACTTCCTCACGTGCAGGGATATTTAACATTCATTATCCAAACCTAATCATTTGGCGGTGTACTGTATATAAATATGAAATTTACTTCATCCCGAAATCCGACATTTCTGTGCAACAATCCGACATTTCTGTGCAGCATAAAATTTGAAATGTTAACAGCAAACTGTTCCAGCACCCCAGGTAATACGTTCACATCTTTTGCTTATTTAGATACCGGGTGTTTCAAAAATAATCGGTATATTTGAAAAATCAATAAAAACTAAACAGGTAGCGATAGAAATACACCGTTTGTAATTTCGAAAGTTTGTCTGCCTGAAAATTTACTGTTGTCCCAAGCATATTGCAACACACGGTGTATTTCTATCGCTGCCCGTTTAGTTTTTATTGATTTTTCAAATATACCGGTCATTTTTGAAACACCCGGTATATTAATCTCATCAATATATGCATCAATATTTTTGGATATGTATACATTTGTTTATTTACATATTTCAGTATTTTACACACATGACGAATGTTATTATTGTATTATTCTTATGCTGTTAAAACACTTCAAGAAAAACAACGCGATTCCGGGATAAGCAACAAGGTAAAAAATAGGCTTTGATATTTCAGAAAGTTGTGCAATAAAATGACTGCGTATAAACCGCAACTGCCACGGAGATACGGACCATCTTCAAGCTCCATAAGGAAGGAAATTCAATTTACCCGTTAATGGATTGCTAAAAGACCATGTTTTACAAATTGGCAACAAGCAATTTGAACTAAGTATTCATTTAAAAATGAATATGTCCTAGCTAATAGTAACCTTTTTTGGTCATTTAAAGTTTTATCCCAAAACTATGTTGTCTTATTATTAATAATTCCATCAATATAGATCATATGGATATGATAAAACAATTCAAATGATTGAGAAAACATGTCAACTTCTTCTAAGCACACTATCTAAGGTATTACCAACGTTTGCGACTTTTGCCTTACTCCGTGTGATATTTTGAAAAGTTTCCTTAAAATTAAAGACATTTACAGTTGAAATATATTATAAAAAACATATAATTGTAAAAAGATTTCCGTAAATAAAATAAAATATTTAGTGTGTGTGTATTTTTGTCAACTTTTTCTGCCTTTAGAATATACAATAAAATGAAAATATAAGATCAGTTATGAATGCAAAATTATATTATAATGCACAAAGAAATTACAAAGACATAGAAAAAAACAAACAAACTAAATAAGCTTTATAATAAGAGTCTAAAAATAAAGGCATACGAAACGGTACATTCAATAATTTAGATGACTATTACTAGTTATTTTTCAAGTCACCCATAGAGCAAATTACCTTTAAGATCCTGTAAAGCAATTTCAATTTTTCCTTTTCTGCCTGGTGGAAGAGCGTAATAAAGCCTTTTCCAGAATAACCTATCATTCCAATTAAGATATGTGTTCGTGCGGAGATAGAAATCCATTTCTCCATCAATTTTACGTCGGTCGAGTTCCTCGATGACCATCGCAATAAGTTGCCGACGCCTGTCGCACATGAATTTCTGATGGGCCATCTTAAACTCGAACCTACACCAATCGCTCTTAAGGAAATTGTTGGAGAGAACCAGGAGAGTGGAGCAGCTGTTTTCGATTGCGTTTACGATGTTATCAGTCACATATTCACCTACGACGAAATCCCGATCGTGCACACATAAGAGATATTTCTCTAATCCAGGACAGAGTTCTTTGGCCACGAAAGTTAAATCCGCACCGCTGTAGGCCACAAAAACGTCGTATCTTTTGCTTTCATCAGTTGTTCGGTCACGTAAAAATGATTTTCGAAATCTAGAGTATAATATCACCTGCACTTCGAAACGATATTTGTAAAAGAGAATAAAACCAAATGCTATAATTACCACTGCAATAAAAGGAATTAAAATTTCCTTTAATAGCACCTGCTTTATTGATTTGCATTGCTGATTTAAATATTGGTCCAGATTATATTCATCAATATCACTTGAACATTTTATTTTCGATATGTTTAATACATTAGCACCAACTGTGTTTGTCCAGTTTTTCAGTTTCTCGTTATATTCACAGTCGCAGACAAAAGAGTTATTGTCGAGAGTCAGTTTTTTTAAATGTGAGGTAAGACCGAAGTCCCATACTCTCGGATTTTGCAGTAGATTATTATGAAGATAAAGATGTTTAAGGGATTTTAATTTTTTGAATGTGTTTGTGTTTATAAACTGAATGTTGTTGTCATTCAGAAAAATCTTTTTAATTACATCTAAGTTTGTAAAGTTGTTTCCAGTCAGTGAATTAATATTATTTTTTTCTAAATGCAGTTCACGGATATCTATAAAATTCCAGTCACGAGGTAAAATTTTCATCTTATTGTAATTTAAGAATAATTCGTTTACTTTTAAAATATAGGGCAATGGTTCTTCCAAGCTCTGAATACGATTATTCTCCATATGCAGCTCTTTAATTCCCTTGCGGATTTCAAGGTTCGGCATTGCTTTTAGTTGATTATTATTCAAATATAATTTCTCAATCTCCTTTAAAAAAGTTAGTTTTTGAAAAGTATGTCTATGAACTGAATTATTTTGTAAGTCTATTTCCCTTAAATGATTCAAATTTATAAAAATGTCACTGTCTAAGTATTTAATTTGGTTATTTTGCAGTTTAATTGTTTTCAAATTACGTAAAAATTCAAAAGACTTTATATCAAGTGAAGAAATAGAATTTTCATCTAGACATAAAATTTGCAGTCCACGAAAGCATTTAAAAAAATTTTTGTCTAAACTTTTTAAATTATTACTACCCAAGCGAAGTTCAATTAAATCGTAATTTCTAAATCGGTCGTCGAAATTTGGATTGCTTATATTGTTATTATCTAAATGCAATGTCTTTAATTTTGATCTACAAATACTCTTATCGAGGTCGGAAATTTCATTGAAACTTAGAAAAAGATTTTCAATTGCAGAATCGTTCCAAAGAAAAGCGTTTGGATATTCTTTTAATTTATTGTGATCCAAATGCAGTTCTTTTAATTTCTTTACGCAGTTTATATTCACTTTGAACTCTTCAATATAATTGTTTTGTAAAAATAAATGTCTTAAGTTCTTCATTTTCTCCAGTAATGAACAGTTGATATAATTTAAAAGGTTATTTTCCAAATGCAGCTCTAGGAGATATTCTGTTTCTTTCTCCATTCGAATCGTGCGAACGTTGCTCCCATTGACAAACAAAACCTCAATTTTGGATGCATTGACGAGGATTAAATTCAAGTTCATGTCGGTGTAGTTGTTTCCGTCTAAGTAAAGTTCTGTCGTATTTAAAGGAATATTCGAAGGTAATTTCATTAGATTTAGTCTTCCACAATCTAAGCTTACTCTCCACTTTGGATTTATTGACCGACACCTGAAGCCATTATATTTGCATGATTCGCTCATGCATTGGGAAACATATTGGCAGTAACAATTCGTATTATATTCGTTGTGTAATACCATGTTAATTTTGTGCACTGTACCATGAGGAGATTTTCGGCATTTCTCCTCTGTAGCCCGTGAAGGACAAGAACAGTCGTGATGATGCTTTATTTGAATGTCTACTAGATTCTGTCTAATTTTCCTGGAAGACCAGCGTACAATGTGATGAAGATTTCCTCCTAAGCGTACCCATGTCATATTCGGAAGTTTATAAAATATCTCTTGGTTAAACACTGCAATTTTATTACGACTAATATCTAACGCTTTAAGCGTTCTTGGCAAGGAAACGTCCTCTAAAGTGTTAATTTCCGTCCCTGAAATATCTAATGCTTCTAATTTTATTTTCAAAGATTTGTTATATACATCAGAAATTACCCTTAATGGATTGTTATATAAAGTCAATGAGAACAGTGTTGTTGGAATGTATGAATAATCGAAGGCTTCCATTTTATTTGTATCCAAGAGTAAATACTGTAAATTATTTAAATGATTAAGTTTTAATATTTTAATTATTTCTTCGCTTGATTGCTTATGAAAAAGATCGTTTTCAGACAAGTCAAGGATCCGTAATCTAAAGCAGTACTGAAATGCATCTGGATGTAAGGTACGTATCCTATTTGAAATTAGGGATAAGAATCTGAGGTTTGTTAGACGAGATAATTCTATATTTAATGACTTTATGTGGTTTTTCCCTAAATTCAAAACTACCAAAGATTTTAGTGGTTGCAGTTGTGAGAGATCTTTTCTTGTTAAATGATTTAGGCTTAAATTTAAGTCACGTAGCAATTTTTGAGACTGAAAAATATTCGGTGGAAGATAATTTATCCGATTATTATGGAGATCAAGATGTAATAAATTTTGAGCACCTTTGAAAAATTCCGATGAATTTTCATTAAACTGTATACCCGTGTTTACCATTTTTAGAATTTGTAAAGCGTCTAATCCTTTTAGAAAATGCACGTTTTGTATTGGCGTATCTGTAAGATTACTATTTGAAAGATCAAGTGATTTTAATAGAGAGCAACACGAATTATTTGCACTGCAATGATGAATTTTCACCATATTTACTCGAAAATAATTTATATGCAAAGTGGTAATATTCGAAACTGAGCACAAAATACTTGTTTTGGAATTAACCACGATATTTCCTTTTTTAAATAAGAAGTGAAGTGTTTTGTATATTCCAGAATTCATCATTTTCTTTATATTTTTATCTCGTAATAAGAACTTTGTTTGATTAAGTGTCCGATCTTCGCTCCCAGTGACGTTTCTAAAAATTGCGACCAGTAGTCGAGTTAAGTTACATTTGGACGGTTCTGATCCTAGATTGATCAAGTTGACCTCTTTCAGCAAATGAGTCCGTCTTTTTTCGCGCACTCGGTAACAACGGAAAATGGAATAGCTGATCTTTTGCGGCTCTGGGTGAAAATCTGGACGTAGCCTTTGTTTGCAAAAGTTGTCATTTAGTATATTTAGCAATCCTTGACATCTAACTTCGTGCGAATATGTCTTGTCAGATACCGGGCCGTAGGCGTCTGCAAGTCTAATGAAGAAGACTATGCTAAACGCCAGAGAAATATCAACATTTTTCCTCCTTCCCATCTTCAATCTTAATCTAAGGGTATTTTCTGTGAAATGAAAGAAAACATTTTTAATCGTTTCAATTGTTGGATTTGAAAGTTTTATAGGACTAAATAATGATTCTATAAGATAGGTTAAAAATTCTATAAATTTTGAGGGTTATTCGTAAAGTAAGGTCCGTTTTGCAATACAAACAAAATTACTATATATACTTTCAAAATTTTTTCTTTGTCAAATTCCATGTACCTTTAACTACGAGGGGAGTTCAATAAGTAATGCAACACTTTTTTTTCTCGGCCAATTTTGGTTGAAAAAACTGGACATTTCTTGTGGAACATTTTCAAACATTTCCCCTTCGTCTCGTGAAGTTTCATTAACGTCCGATATGTGACAGCGCTATAGTGAGCTGTTAAAGTGGCGTCTACAATGGAGGTGCGTTCCAAACAACGGGCAATGATTGAGTTTCTTTTGGCGGAAAACCAGGGCATGTCAGATATTCATAGGCGCTTGCTGAATGTCTACGGTGATCTGATAGTGGACAAAAGCACGGTGAGTCGTTGGGCAAAGCGTGTGTCATCATCGCCGCAAGGTCAAGCAAAACTGTCTGATCTCCCGCGAGCTGGCCGGCCGTGCACAGCTCTGACTCCTGCAATGTCGGAACATGCGAACACTCTCATTCGAGCAGATCGACGGATTTTCATCTGTTTGGCCCAATGAAGAACGCAATCCGTGGAAGCACTACGCGGATGATGAAACAGTTATTGATGCAGCACGACGTTGGCTCCGACATCAACCAGTGGATTGGTACCGTGCAGGTGTACAGGCCCTCACTTCAAGGTGGCGTAAAGCCGTAGCATTGAATGGAGATTACGTTGAAAAATAGTGTTGTTTAGCTAAAAGATTGGGGAATAACATGGTGTATTTGAATGCTGAATAAACAAGCCCCTTTTTACTTATTGAACTCCCCTCGTTTTTTTCCACATAGTTTACAAGTTTATTTAAGCACTTGTCATAGTGCTCAATGTACTTCCGCATGATCACTTCATGGAAGCTGCCACCGGTGAAGAAAGTCACGCAGTTTTCACTTGCTCATCGTCGCTGAAATGCAGGGTGGCGATCTTCTCTAGATCCTTGAACAGGTGGTAGCCACTGGACGCGAGGTCCGGACTGTAAAGCGGGTTGTTCCCAACTAATCAGATCTTTTCATCGGTGGTAGCGTTCATGGGGGGAGGGGGGGGCTCATTTTTGTATCTATCCTCTGTAATGACAGTAATATTCTAGACGGAAGATAGTGATGTTGGGGGATTATGCCAAATCGTTTACTAAGAGTTTTAGATAGCTCATTTATATGATTGTTCCAAGATAAAGCAGGGGATATATATGATTCCAAGAAGTCTGATAACTTGGCAGATATCTCAAAGCTGCCAGGTAGGCGAGATCTGATGAGTGTGGGTTATAGGTAATATGGGGGTGGGGAATTCATTGCCGCACTCAAATTTGACTTTGACCCTCAAATTTAAGGTCATCCATTTGCTAACTCGAAAACTGTTAAAGATAGAGAAAAATTTCCGATTGCTACCCTGTAGAGCAACACCACATTAGTCTAAAAACAATTTTTAATCACACCTTTCCCCTTGAAAGATTTTGAGAAAATGGGCGAGAAAGATTCACTCAAGAGTGTGTTTTACCTTTCCCTTCCGAACGGTGTACTTCACTGCAATTCAAATGTGTTAGAAACCTCAGCCAACCTGGCCAGCTGAACCTGACCTTGAGTGACTCTTTCTCGCGAGACATCTGCCATGTTACCAGAATTTTTGGACACCCTGTATGTAACCCTAAGTATTTAAAAGCCTTTGTAAGGGATAGTATTTAATCGAGAATTGTATAAGTAGTTCTCGATTAGTAACTCTCGAGGTACAAGTTGCTTATTACGTTGTGCATAGATCATGTATTTAGTTTTATTAAGGTTAAGAGATAATTGATTTAATTGATTCCATTTACTTAAGAAAATCAGTGATTGATTGACTGAAGTTTAAATTGGCAATTGAAATATCTGCGTAAGAAAGAGTAATATCATTAGCGTAAAAGATTGCGAAGTGCATAAGTGTATATGAGAGGTCATCTATAAAAAGACTAAAAAGTAGCGGAGTTCGTAAAGAGCCTTGAGGGATTCTAAGGTTACGTACTAAAGTTGAGGAGGTCGTATTTCCAATACTGATGGTCTGTTAAGAATTCAGCTAGCCAATTTAGTGGAATATCTCGTATGTTGTAGAAGTTGGAAAGTTTATGAATTAAGAGGTTTATTGGGACAGAATCAAAGGCTTTTGGGAAGTCCAGGAATATAGAAACCACATCACTCTTTTTTATTCCTTAGAAGTTCTAATTCTACAGATGACCCCAGCAACTTGGGATAATTCAAATTAACTTCAATATCTTTGCAGTGGTAAAAAGTTCTGGTGTAATTAATCATTCGCTAGATAATATTGTATCTTTGAGTACAGTTTTGGCTCCACGCAAAACAGATATATGGAAGTATTATTCTTCTATGGTACATGCATTGTAGCTTGCAGTTAGATTGTATATTCCATTTCTCAATATTGGTAACAAACTCACGTGAATAAAGTGACATTTTTGCAAATGCAAGTAAACTGACTAAAAATAGTGCTCCATTTTAATGTATAAGGACATCTAAAATCTTTTTTTATTCCACTCCTGTTCATTTTAAGGATCTTCAACAGAGAGTGGGACACACGGAATTTTTGAGTGTGAGGCAATCTGGATTCAATGAACTCATCAATGCAATGCCGTAAATGGAAGTGATTTTGAATATTCGTTCTGATCGTATTTATTGATTTCTCGCGTTTTCATTGTCGTTCATTTAACCTGACTGAAAATGATTGATTGTTAATTTAGCGAACTAACCTATAACTCAGTGACGAGTCACTGTAGGACCTAAGTGGTGCTACCTCCAGTTATTTATTCAGCTCATTGTCTTTTTCCGTAGAAGCGCTACTCACAGGATTTTCTGAACTCCATCATCTTGCACTAAACGGAGTAGATCTGTTATTCTGTTTGGAGTAAACGCTGAAACTTTCTCTTTCATTTTCCGGTTCATTTCTGGACTTTTTTCCAGGCCACATTTGTACAGAGATTTGCTGCTCTTCCAACTATAGCAACATGACGTTATTCGTTTAACCAAGAGCACATACAGGATATCATTTACTCCTGTCTCTATGGAATTTAAAGGGTGAAACCAGAGCCTAGAAATGAAGCAAAACCAGGCTAAGTCAGGAATCATTTGCTCCCTTCATCCGTTCCTAGTAAATGACATAGGCTATGTTCCCTGCCTCCACGAGGAACCAACAATGCCTCCATAAAATCCCTGCGCTCAATACCCAAGGGCCATTCTTCCCAGTAGCGTATCGGCGAAGGTTTCAGCTATAGAACCCGATAGCTTGTTAGAAAAAAAATATAACAATTTTTCTATAGCTTTTAAAATTATAAAACAGAAATATAAAATTATAAAATTAAATAAAGTAATAAAAATTCTAAAAAAAATCTTTGGAAACTTTGTTTGACAGTATTTATTTTTTAAACTGATTATAAACTGACAAAAAAATCTCCACTCTTTTTGATTGATCAGATAGAAGATCCAAGTCGTCCATTCCATATCTATAATAATAAACCATTAAAGAATGGCATAACCAAGTACAGAAAGGCTAAACTAGTGGCAGTGACAACCTATTTGAAATGTAATATTTTCAAACTTTTTGAATCGTTTTTGAAAACAATAAAACAGGCTCCACTAAATCAAATTTGACCATCTTCGAATTTACAATTACTCATATGTATTCATTCATAGAATATCGTTACGAGACTTTTAATATATTACATGCCATATCTTAACATAGATAATTTATAGGGGTATCATAATGATATCATTAAAGCACGTGCCATTATAGTGACTTCAACTATCTTTTTACTATATTTATCGAGTGGCGTAAAACAGTATTTCATACCGTTATATTTGTTTATGACTCGTCATTACGGGTTGATTGATATACTTCTGACTATTACTTAGTAATGGAAATTTCTAGATCTCATAACAGTACCTTAAAAAACCGTATAACAAAATCAAATTCAACCATCTTTGAACTTAGTAATTACTCTTTTGTATTCGTTCATGAGACGTCTTTACAAGACATTTGAAATATTACATGCCATATCTTAGCATTGAAAATTTTCGATGGTACCACAACGTTATCATTGGAAAAGATACCACTGAATCATATTCGATTAAAATTTATTCATTTATGACACGTCGTTACGAGTTATTTGGTATATTATATGCCATAGGTTTGCCTTGAAATTTTCTAAGGGAGTATCATAAAGGTGATATTAGAACATGTGCCCATGAACCAATTTCAACAATCTCCGAAGTATCTTTATCGATGCAAAAATAGTACTTACTAACGTTATATTCGTTCATGGCTCGTCATTACGAATTGTTTGTTATATTATTTACTATATCACTGAAAATTTTTAAGGGACGTGCCATTATATTAATTTCGACAATCTTCGAACTGGTCCGTGCGATGATCTACATTTATCGATTGGCGAAAAAGAATTTTGAAAATCTTTCATACGCTTCAAGAAGATCGTATTCGTATAAAACTCTTCATAGACTTTTACGACCTCATACTTACCTACCTGAGATGACTACCTGTAAAACGAAACCAAAACCAACAATATTTTAGTAACTATCGTGGCGCCATTAAATTGACAGCAGTATGAATTTGCAACTGAAAAGCCTATAACCGCTTGATTCTCTCTATCGTGGCAGGGCATACTTACATTATTTGCCATAAGTTTTGCTTTCTCAGTTAAATAATTTATATAGAGAGGCGTTCAAATTTGACCTGGATTTTATTTTTTATAATAATAGGAAACTACCAACACACACACACCATTTATTTTTCAAAGAACTTTCTTGCTTCTCTACACATTTTTTCCAGCGTTCTGGGAGCATCTGGATACCGGTTCTGTAGAACTCTTCAGAAACCACGTCAGGATAGCCTTTTTCACTTCTTCATTGAAGCCGAATCTCTGCCCTCTCAAGAACTCTTTCAATGGTCCAAAAAAGGTGATAGTCGCAAAGGGAGAGATCCAGGCTGTATGGGTGATGTGGTAAGATGTCCCATTTGAGTTCCATCAGTGTGTCCATAGTCAGTTTGGCTGTGTGTGATCTGGCATTGTTTTGGAAAAAACATACCACTGGTAAGGAGTTCTGGTCGCTTTTTTCCTTAGTGCCTAAAAATGTCACAGTACTAGGGTGCATTTATGTTCTTCTAGAAAATCAACATGAATGATACTCTTAAATTCCCAGAATACAGTCGCCATCACTTTCGTTGCCGACGGTGTCATCTTGAATTTCTTGGGTCGTGGTGAGTCAGTGTGTCACCACTCCATGCTCGCACGCTTGCTTTCTGGAGTATGGTGATGAAATCATGTCTCGTCGGTGGTCTCAACACGCGTTAGGAAGCAGTCACCTTCCCAGTAGATATCGATGCAGCAACATGGAACAGATTTCAACCGGGGTGGTTTTGTGATCCTCGGAGAGTTACTTAGGGACCAATCTGCCACACATCTAGTTGAATTTCAGCTTATCGTGGATGATGGTCTCCACACAGCCAGTGCTGATGTTCAGTATTGAAGCCAGTTCTCGGAAATGAATCCGACTGTTGTCCCTTATCAGCTCATTTGTTCGTGCGATGATGCTGGCCTTGCCTTATGAGGTTCATGCCAGTGGATTCTGGATCTCCTTCAAACTTTTGGCGCAAGCAAAAACAGATGATCGAGACAAAGATGACTCGGTGAACTGTCTTTGAAGTGTCTGATGAATATCAGATGCTTTCACCCCTTCGTTATGGAGAAACTTGAAGATTATTCGTTGTTCCATTTGGTCGACACATCGCTGCCCGCCATTTTGTTTAAACAAACAATTGTCATAGCAACCGGATGAGTGGTCCTGTATTTGCATTTCAGGCGGTAGTTGCCATCCCAACAATGAAAGTTTAGAGTTTACAACAATGAAATTTACAAAAAATAAAGTCCAGGTCAAATTTGAACACCCCCTCGTATTTATTGATTCCTCGCGTTTTCATTGTTGCTCATTTAGCCTGACTGAAAATAAATGATTGTTAATCTAGCGAACTAAATAAACACGTAGACACTTATATCTCCGTAAGAATTCACTTTATATAAATTTTTCCTTGGTTTTAGGCGTAGAAACCGATCACGTATAGACAATCCATTCTTTTTGTTATACCCTGTAGAGTAATGTAATAAAGATTTCGACGCGACTTATAAGTTCTAAACGAAATCTTAGTTTGAATCAAGGCTTTTTAAAGGTTAAAAGGTTTATAAGACGAAAGTAACGTTAAAGTGTTTTGGAGATGTAAACTGTGTGACTTATTTCTACGGTATAAGGCAAATGCTATAGCACTTTTCTTCTGATTTTATTCCCGGAAGATGGGTATTCTTCTTCGGTACTGTTTCCTTTCAGTTTAGAGATGAGTTATAACACTAGGTGGGAAAAAAGGAGCGAAATTAATTCATTGTTAGAATCAACTTGGCTGGAATTTATTAAAGAAACTGTAGTCGCATTTGAACGACCATCAGATCGCTTATCAACGAATCTTTCAGCTACATTGCAAACTATATATTTCCGTGTATATATAAGGAAACTCTTAGGGAAATTATTGAAAAGATTTCTATTTCCATAAAAAGTTTGAGTAAATGCCAGATAGGAAATATAATTATAAATGATTTAAATGAAAATTCTTCCACAGATAGAATGTGTATTTATTTGAAAGTTATTTTATGAATAATAAATCTCTCACTCCGTTATAATTCTTTCCGAGAAGCACTAAATTGCTATTAAGAGTGCTATTAATTTGCTGATATGTAAGAAAATTATTTAACACACTTACCAGAATTGATGCCTTGCTCCTCGATGAAAAACGAAAGATCAAAAGCTTATGGTCACAAGATTTGTTCGTCTTGTTGGTAACACTTTGTCATAGTAATGTCGTGTATTTAAGTAAACATATATTTATTTTCACTTTCTAAATTCTCGGGAAATGATAAAGGAAATGGTTTTTTTTCTTCCCTAAAAGGACACCTACTGCTTTTCTTCATAGTATTTCTTTTAAACCTATTTCTTTTTTAATTTTCCAAAATTCGTTAATCAGCGTAAGCTTCTTCATTCTATTTAACGAAATTGTCCAATTAGCAGCTTTAAAAATTGTTTTATTGCTCTAACGATGCTTTATTATTTTGTACAAAGAAAACGACAAATTTGGCTCTGATTCCTCGAGGGAATATTTCACCAAATCCAGGGACAAACATAAGGACAAACACAGACATCTATGCCCTCGGCGGAATTCGAACCTGCAACTCTCCGGTTCCGAGAGCGACAAGACCTAGGCCACCGAGCTGGTAGATGCTTATGCAAAAGCAGAGCGTTGAAACAAAAAGTGTCTGGATTTCCTAAAGAGTCATGACGTGAGCGTTGTGAAATATTGGTATACGGCGACTATGTTAAAAAATGATGGCAGTTTCAGCTTTCTAGGGTCAGCGCTTTTTCAAAATAAATTAGGAGTCTTTAGAACTTGAATACACTCGTATAAATTTATTATTATTGTTTATTAAAATATGTGCGTTTTTATTATAAATAATTTCCAAGATAATCAAAGAATGAAGACAACGTCTCTTAAGGAGCTTTGGGGCTCTCATTTTATAAAGTTTTGTTGTTATTTAACTGCTATGGTACAAACCATACTATGAATGTCAAATTTAGCTCATTTTGTATGAAAAGACGAAAATCGAAGAGTAGAGTTTTTAGGAGATAAAATAAATTTTGTAGGTTATTTTTTTCACCATTATCATCTTTGTATGTTCGTAAATGCAAATTCAGAATTAAACTTTTTATTTTATAAAAAACTCTTAACAATAAATTATATTTAAGAATCATAGCAAATTTTCATATGTAAGGATATGCGTAGGATTAACTTTTCCGCTTCCATACTCAATATGATTAAAACGACTTCCTATTAAAAGCGCGTAAAGGTTTCCTATTTTATAATTAGTCACTTAATAGAAGGAATAGCTAATCAGAAACTTTTAATTGCTAGAAATCTGTATCTGAGTTGTTACAATGTGAATAACAGTTTAGTTTACAGGAATTAATTGATATGCTTGAGCTACTGTTTTTTGGATCACCCTGTATTTCAAAATATAATGAAACTTCAAATAAAAATTGAATGAATTTATTAAAAAGCATTTCATAATAAATACATAAATTAAAATACATGCTTAATCTTATAAATATTTTTAACACAATTAAGCAGGGTAAATGACGTCCGGAGCAGGGTGTTAATGAAAAACGCTTCCGTTTCTCATATTTTGTCGTCGCGGCGCCCGGGGCAACACCCCCGACCATTTCGCTATGATGTAGGATGTTTACAGGGATTTGACAGGCTAATATTCTATTCTATTGCAAGAATTTCGCGTTGGAAAAGTTTATAGTGCTGACTGTCTGGACTATTCCATTGTGTGCAGATGGTATAAGATGCTTCGAGAAGGAAGATGCTTTGAAAGAAGTGAGTGAAACGTTCTCTATCGAGTCGAGCCAACGATGTTTTCTAGGTGGCGTTGGTCGAGCAGCGAAATTTCTATAGGAGTCGAACAATGGATAACGGAGTTAATCCCTATTCAGAATTTGATTATTCTTTACAATTTCTTCTCCTTACTTCCTTGTCAGGACTCGCTGCTTGGCTCACCTCTTTACGGAGCACCATCCTTTTGAAAGATGAAGTCCGCACTTTTGATTTGCAGCTGTAGTGGCATGAGGCGATTTTCAATAATGTCCACATTGTTGTACCTGTCCGTGTCTTCCGAAACAAAAACAAAAAAAAAAGTCATAAATTTTGAATATTGAGATTGCGAGCAATTCAAACAGAGAAATTCTCGTTTAGCATAACCAAACTTTTTCACTGTGATAGAATGATTCCAAAAAATTTGCGAAACCAAGCACCAAAATTTGCTTTAAAGTCGAAACTTTTATCTTAATAACTGGATAGTATTGCCTCGGTATTAAAAACGTAAAAAAAGTTCATGATCTTTAGATTTTCAACTCAGTTTTAGAAATGAAGACTAGAGGGCCAGTCTTTGAGACGCAAGAATCAGAATTTCAGAAATCCAAAATTTTTTGCGGACACATGCACAGACTCACAGAGTTTGAGGAAGTCCAGTAATGAGCTTTGGTTTGAGAATATTTATGGAATTTTTCGGACTTTTATGAAAAAAAATTAAAAGGAGAAAAAATTTCGGACTTCATATAATTAATAGGAGAAAAAATATTTTGAAAACAAGTAATTCTTTATAAACTTAATTAAATGGGGCCGGAGAAAAGCAGTTAAAAGAATACAACAATCAAGTTTTAATAATTATATACAATTAAGAGCCACACAGAAATTATTAGCGATCATCAATACTGGATATTGCAATAACTCCGATATCAGTTAATGCAAGATTCCATAGAGGAAGCCTTCCTAATTACCAAAACTCGCTTTGCTAATTACTGCCTATATAAGTAATTAATGTGCGATTTTGTCGAGAGATGGAGGAACCGTTTCATACCTTAAACTCGTATTTCCGGTTTTTATTTCTTTTTCCGTTAAAAACAGGCGAAGAAGCGTTTAAAAGAAATAGGTATATAAAAGATATTATATCAATTGTTCTTATGATAATAATCTAGTGCTATGAATTCTTATCCCACGATCACTGTTCAACAGATCTCTGAATCTTTAAAAATCGCCGCATCAGTAATGTTAGCCTTGAATAAATCGTGGTTATCTATTTATCTTAAGGAAATGGTCTAAATGGTTATCTTCCCTTTAAGGATGCCTATGGCTTGAGATTGGCGCACAAACTCGGGGCAGATGACTGTATCCAAATTTTCAATGGATATAGTATAATCCAGGAATGGATGAAGGGGTTCACATACCCCCCCCCCTCCCTGCCTTTATCCATTCTTGATAATCCCTTTAAACGCAAACTCGATTAACACGAAAAATCGCTTCAAGTCCCAGTCCCTTCACAGCACTTATAAATATTTGGTTTACACAAACTATTTTGTAACATCAGTCTGATAGCATGAATAATTTATACGAAAATCCTACAGTAAATATACACTACATGATCAAAGGAGTTGGGACACCCCTGTGAACACCTACCGTAATTGTGGGACTGGACTGGGCCCGCTCATCAAGGTGGATGGAACCTCAATGCTGATGGCTACAGGACCATTCTGGATAACGGGGCACTTCTAGCGCTATGGAACACTTTGGTGACGGTCGTTCCACTTCCAGCACGACAATGCGCCTTGCCACAAAGCAAGATCCATATCTGACTGGTTTGACGAGATGCGGGTTGAAGAAGCGGGATTGGCCCACCCAGAGTCCTAATCTCAACCCCATCGAACATCTTTGGGACGAATTGGAACGACGTGTGAGATCCAGGATGGTTCGCCCTACATCTGTCCAGGAACTGACCACGACACTCCTCGAGGAATGGAGGTCAATACCTGTGGCCACATACCGTAAACGTGTGGACAGTATGCCATGTAGGGTGGAGGCAGTAATAGCAGCTCGGGGTGGTCCTACACACTACTGATTGAAGCTTTTTGTGGCTTTACGGTAGAGCAACAGGTGTCCCAACTCCTATGATCACGTAGTGTAAGTTGTGTTATTGTTTTTTGTTTGGTTTTTTAAAATTTTTATAATTTTTTTTTATTGTATGATTTGACAGTTGTAAAAATAAAACTGCACCACATGTCTTACAGCACTCAATAAAACCAGTAGACAAATGCTACTATTGGATTCTTTCATAAGTATTGGCCGAATTTGATGGCAAGGAAAAAGACAGCAGAAACAAGAAAAAGAATACATTTTAATAAGTGAAATATCTGCTGTCAGCAGCTGGACATTGTTGCCAACGTGTTGGCAGTGAAATAAACGCCACGGTGACAGAAGTTGGCATTACAATCCTTAAAATAAAAAAACTGGTGACAGCAGTAAATGACAGCATCTCGATCAGTGAACTGTTTGTCCCACAAGAAATTGTAAAAATGACGAAGCATGTGGGAATCGGTTAGGGCCAAGTTTGGTGATTACACAGGAGGGGGGAGAATCTCGGACACCAATTAATGACGAAACATTAACTTTTTTGTTGGATTATAACAGACACATGTGGATGAGCACCATCTTGGAGGAGAATTGGATCTGCATAATTTACCAGTGATGGCTGTTTTGTTTGCAATTTCTGACGGCGTTCATCAGAAATTGCATCAACAATAATGATGTGATGCAGAAACGGTGTTAGAGCCTCACGATGTTTGAGGGCAAGGCATGTTTATGAGCGCTGCAGTTGCTGCTTTTGGTGAAGGCATGTGGAACCTAAGTGTCCAGTTTTTTGACATGCCAATTTTTGCCAGATGCCCAGTTACAGTTGCCGGTGATGCAGTTCATTTACAGTGGAAATCTGTTTTTGTTCCACTTACTGTCCTAACTGTTTGGTATCACACTTTACTGGATGCCCATCTGGATTTGCTTAAGACTAATGTCCATATCACCTATGCTAAACTTAGCAAATAATCTGCGGACAGTTCTGTCACTCGTCTTTCACGCATCCCATGCTCCATTAACATTAGCAACAGTTTCTTCACATTCCATCCAAGCTTTTATTTGTGCAACATCACTAGTCTGACATCGCACTGCTCCATGGCGTGAATGTCTCCAGCATTACACGTGCAACTTGTGGAGAAACTTCTGGACCAGTCCTACATATTTTGTAGGAGGTTGTTTTAGTTCTTGTTTTAATGTTATGCACCGTAAGGCTCATGCAAAATAGCCTAAGCGAAATCAGTCAATATTTATGAAACAACCCAATAAACATTTCAAGGTGGCTACTAAACTGCGAGGGTTATTCCGAAAGTAAGTTTCGTCATTTTTTTTTCATGCGGAAACTTTATTGCCAAAAAAAATACGCCATGGCATCATGAACTATACACCTTGTACTATTTTTCGACTTAGTCGCCACTCACATTGAGACATTTGTCGTAGCGTGCAATCAGTTTGAAGAAAGAGTAGCAGCTGGCAAGTGCGCCTGAGGCTATCTGATCTTGTGTGAACCTTGCTGTGTGTGGTTTGCGTTGTCGTCCAAGAGTACAACACCTTCACTCAAGAGCCCTAGTCTCTTTCGTCGAATGGCAGACTGAGTTTGATGAGGTTGTTGCAGTAGCATGCTGTATTGATGGTTCCTTGATGGAGGAAATCGATGAGAATCACACATTTAGCGTCCCAGAACACTGTTGCCATAATCTTTCCTGCGGAGGGTGACAGTTTGATTTTTTTCCTCACTGGTGAACTGGGATGCAACCAGTTTTTCAGTCTGCACCGTGATTTGTACTCTAATAGCCTTGGGCATGCTTGTCTGCTACTACTCTTACTTCAAAGTGATTGCACGCTATGACAAATGTTTCAATGTCGGTGGCGACTATATCGAAAAATAGTGCATGGTGTTCAGCTCATGATGCCATGCTGTATTTTTTTTTTTTTTTGGCAATAAGGTTTCTGTGTGAAAAAAAAATGACGAAACTTGCTTTCAGAGCAATCCTCATATATTGACATGATAGCCAATTGACAGAGTGGAGTTGTACAACTACAAAAGCTGTAAGCCTTTATACAAAAGAACAGTTGAGGTTCTAGGGAATTTTGATGAACAAATTCTCAGTGAGTGGACTGACTTGCAACTAACAGTTTACAGGAAAAATCCAAGATCTTTTTTTCAAGATGTCTATCGTGATTTATTACCAACCACACAGAACATTATCTTACAATCTGTGCAATACTGCAAGCTGTTTCTAGTCACTAATACAGGGTGGTCATAAATTATTAAGCACATTTTGACAGTGAATATTTTATTAACCAAGAAATGTA
>JAHWFO010051442.1:4032391-4072025 GCA_023313115.1 Rhysida immarginata | reverse complement strand
TGTACACTGTATGTGGGCACAACAACACTATTCCAAAAATTTGGTTCCATACAAAATCTAACATGAAAATATACTAAGATCTGCATATGATCTGATTAATAAGTTGTAAGTTGATTCTACATTCCACCTAAGTACTGGACATGTACAACATAAACTAATATGATTTTTTAATCTGTGAATACCTCTTGAGGCAAAATTCCCATTTTGAAAAATTGGAGGGGTGATCTATTGAAATTACAGCAGATCGGATAACTGCAACTTATTTCGTTTTGTTCAGTACAAAAATACAATTGGTACTCTTGTTTACGACAATTGGTTGTGGATAATCATTGAATGATTTTTGAGATGGGCCAAATTTTGGTCTTTCTTGAAGAAGGCTGTTCTGCGCGTGAAATGGATAAAAAATAAGTAAGATCACACACTGTCATCTATAATTACTTAAAGTTGGAAACCATTGTAAGCTCAATTCAACAAGCAAAAAAAAAAACAATAAGCAAGATGATGTATAGTTTTACAGCCATTTTATCTTGGCAGCTGTTCCAATATGTTGCCATGGGTAGTAGGAAAGTTTAACTCATAACCTGTATTCAAGATTATCATTTATTCATGGTAACCTAATCAAAGCACTGAGAGAGAAGGCCCGTTGTAATATTGTGTCTGGAAATTACGGTATATTATATAGTATTTGGCTTGGAAGATATATTTAATGCACTCGGAATTGCTACTACAATACATGTACTATAAATTAAATCACTATTTGTAAAAAACAGGTGCTGGCAATTCAAGGGTAGTCGCTAATGCGATTGGCTGAATTTGAACTATGACATTATATATATGAATTATATTATATACTGTTTTAAGTTTTTAAATTATACTGTACTTTTAATTCTGGAATTAATTTCCAAACAATGAAAATGTTAAAAAAATTTATATTTTTTTAATTAAAAACGAGCTACATCATAAATTTGAATTAAATATAAAATTAATTTCCCGTAATTCTGAATAATTTATCATGGAAATTTGTATGGATGGATGTTAGGAAAAAATAGAAACAATCACTTAGATCAAACAAAAATAATTTTATTGTTTTGTGTTTTAAAAAAAAAAAAAATTTGATTAAGGGTCAAACTGAAGAACCATTTCAAATTCTCTATTAAAATATTAATACACATTTAAAATGATTTCTCTTGCTGAGCTCTGCAATAATTTTTGCTTGAAAGGCATGTTTAATGCATGTGAATTAGTGATACTGCTATTGTGAATAAAATCACTGATAAAAACAGGCGCTGGCTAATGGCTAACGTGATTGGCTGAATTTGAGCTATGACGTTTTTCGCTTAAACAAGGTCATGTGCCTTTCTATAATAGATGAACTGTAGCAAGGAGGAGGTTCTGTAATAATTCTGTTGGCATTTTACTGGGATAAAACTACGAACATCATTGTTGTACCTAGAAGAATGAAAGCTGTTGACTATTAAAAGATTTTATTTTTTAATCTTCTACCTTTTTTAGATTCAAGAACATTATTCAAGCAAGATAATGCCCCGTATATACTGCTAACACAACATGTGAGAGGCTTCCTGTTCATGGTACTTCTGTTTTGGAATGGCCTCCATTGCTACTGGACGTAAATGTAATTGAAAACTTGGAAGGTTGGTTATCTAGATTGCTGTATAAAGATGAGAAGCAATATTCAACTGTTCCAGAACTCAAAGAAACAATATTAATGGGTGGAATAAGGTGCCTCCAACAATCTTGAAGAAATTGGTTCTTTCTTTGCCAAAATGCATAAGAGAATTGTTGGTAAAAAATGGTGGCAAGATGTATTATTAACAGCTATAAATGTGTGAAAATCTTATAAATTTTGCTTAATTTGTTTTGGTTTTGTAACGTGGACCTAAACTTCTGGGCCACATACATGTTGGCTTAAAAGTCATTTTTTTTTTAAAATTAAGAATTAAAAGTTGTTTATGATAACTCTTCACAGAGCTCGAATGTGCTTAAAATAAATCTTTTGTTTTTTCCTAGCAAACATGCCTTTTTTCCATAAAGCGGATATAGCCTCACAAAATTACATTACCTGCGGAAATCTGATTCATCCCACGGATTACAGGTACTTCACGTCATTTACAGAGAAGCCCATCGGACCAAACCACAAAATTGACAGGGAGAAGGAAGTTTGAATGATAGCCAGGCTGTGATTGAATCAATATTACAGTATGCTGGAAAAAAAATCGCACCAACCAACACCAATCTGACAGCAGAACACTTGAGCTCACAATCTGTCGTAAATCTTCATAGTTAGGAGATAAGTTTCCAAAATGTATGAACACTTTCTTGCATTAACTTGAAAATGTCAATACCAAATAGCCCCTATCCTGGTTAGTAATGATATTTTTCCTTAACCTGCACCAAATAGTTTCCGAGTTATACACTCTTGTAAGGGTCATTCCATGTCAAACTACCAAACTTTAGAAATGGTTCCTGCTTGACCATCTCCAATTTTCTTTAAATTTTTTACATAATGTTGATAAAGGTTTGAAAGAAGGGTAGACAAAATTTCAGCTTCATAGACCTCATTGTTGAGGCACTAGAGCCTCCCTTATAGACAGCCATTTTGTAACATTTCATAATTAATGAATATTTGGCCAAGTTTGATGGTTCACTGTTTTACATTAAAGATGGTTTGTAGTTTGAAAATTAGGTTACCAAGTCAGTTTTTCCTACATAATTCAAAAATAATATTATCAGTGGCCAAAATTCATTCTATTTTTTAGAATTTGCTAGCAAAGTCACTAAAAAAAAACCTGTCGCAGCAAATGTTAACCCAACTTTGAAAGTCATTAGTTAAGAAACAGTAAACTTTCAAGGCTTGATATTTTAGGGTTACACTTAGTAGGCATCTGAGTGACTCCTATACAAATGATAGCTGTCTTGATCCTACAGTTTCTGAGATATTGTTAAAGAAACTGGACTCCAAAAATTTTATCCACAAATTTAGCTAACTTTTGAAGCAAAATATGTCTAAATGTGTCATCCCCAATTTTATTTTGAGTAATTTCTTTGAAAAGAGCAGACATTTTTCTACAAGAAATTTGTTTCTTTATTCTGGGATCTTCATGGCAACATCTCCAATATAGCAATAAAGATGACCTAGTTCTGGGACAAAATCAGTTATATCAATAAATTGTTTTACTGTTAAAATGTGTCTGTATAGTGCCTGCACAAGCAAGATATTACAGTTTCATGTATATTGGACTATTAAATTAGCATTTTGCTGACAGCCAGAATTTTCAGCTCCATAAGGGAGGTCTATGAAGCTGAAATTTTGTCTACCCTTCTTTCAAACCTTTATCAACATTATGTTAAAATTTAAAGAAAATTGGAGATGGTCAAGCAGGAACCATTTGGTAGTTTGACCTGGAATGACCCTAATAGACTTTTGCCTCATTCTGTATATATTGTTTCGTTTTATTTTGAGTACTCCTTCCAGGTGTTGCATTTTATATTTCAAATTGTAAACTTGTTGATGTGACTAATGTTAAACTCTTTATGCATTTTCATTATGAAGAAACATTCATTTGCTCATGAAAATTGGTCGGAATTTGTTGAAGATGAACTAGGCCTCTTCTGCTATTCTACACTGCACAGCTTCTAATTTATTTAGAAGGTAGGTTCAATTTATTTATTAAAATAGAGTCTATAATTTTTGTATAGTGTCTCTGTTAGAATAAGCCATGTACTCAATTCAGATGACTGTCATGAATTCTTTCTAAGACACATTTTCATGCATCTGCAATTCAGAGTTCAAGTTGTTGGGAAGATTTTGCATAGCAATCATTATTATAAGAAATTGAACATTCATAGCATTTTTATTACTTTGTATAGCACTATACGTTACCTTCATTTGCATTACGGTTGTATTTGCTACACATGACCCATCCTATAGATATTCTAACATCTCCAACCAAAGTTCCTCCAATCATTCTTTACCCTCCCCATAGCAGAAAAGTATTTCTCAACCTTTGCATTTGAAACTCGGAATATTGGTAACACATTACACTCCTTAGTAATATTTAGGAACTGTATGACACAGTTATGCTCTTAACCACATATCTATGAGACAAATGTTTCATGGACTCAAGCCAAAACATTTTACTGCAATCCATTCAGAAAATAATGAATGTTAATATTATTAATTGATATTATTTCAGCATATGTGTAAAATGATTCCAGTATATTCAAAGATAAAGACACTGAAGAAATTCTTCAAGCATATCATAATTAAAATGTAGAAAAGGGAAGGAAAAATTCCGCAAACTGGACTCAGACCAGGGACCACAACTGTTACTGTGACAGCCCTAACCGGACAGTGAACCGCCAAGCTGTTAAAATACCTCCATATGGATTTCTATGAAACTGGCTGAGCAGCGTCCCAACTCGCAAATCTAGAATATTCTCTACTCTTAAGCTGTCAACTAAATTGATGAAAATTCAACTCAAAGAGGAGATAAAGAAACTAAAGTAATTCATTAAATGTATCATATTACAATGTAGACAAGGGAATGAAAAATTTGTAACTTCATGAAAGTTTACAAACATATTATTACAGTTTGGCGGTTCACTGTCCACAATAGCTCAGTTGGTTATAAGTAAAAGTCACGGTCCGGTATGAGTCCAGGTCGCAGAATTTTCATTTGACAAATTCAAAACCCAGGGGTTCAGATTCCAACTCGCTAAATGGGGTGCTCAGACGTTGCTCAGTCGTTGAGTTGAGTCAGTTCGGCTTTGAGTGGAATCTGGAGTTGCCTATATGTGTCTCCAGATAGTGAATCAGATTTCAAAATCTAATTATCAGACAAGCAGGCTTGAGTGAGTCTAGTCTAATTCAGCTACCCAGTTATCGAAACAGCCAATATGGCAGGTTTGCATTGTATTTCAGCTTCAAGTTTATTGTATGAGATAAGATGAATATAATGAATGATAAGATGATTTGCAGCTCATGGCATGCAATATTTTCTTCAAATATACTAGAAGAATACATGTGGAATTGCCCTTTAATGCCTCCCTCCCCTATGCCAAGCATGTTCTCTCTTTCTCTTTTCCCAGCACTTCGGTATCGTTTTGTTCACTCCACTGTATTGAAATTTATTTCATGTAGTCATAGTGAAGGTTTTA
This sequence comes from Rhysida immarginata, assembly GCA_023313115.1. NCBI lineage: Eukaryota > Metazoa > Arthropoda > Chilopoda > Scolopendromorpha > Scolopendridae > Rhysida > Rhysida immarginata. Next base: position 4,066,847 of record JAHWFO010051442.1, on the reverse strand, counting down.
TAATAACTGCTAAAAATTTGAAAAATGATTTTTCATTACTAAAATACAATTAATGATGTAATGATGATGGCTTCTAACATTGCATTAATAATAAACATAATCAGTGTTTATAATAATAAGGTAAAAGACCAAATAATGAGGTAAAAATTCTTAAGAAAGGCTTTAACTTATGTTATGGATACACATGGAATAAGGCAAACTTCTGCTGGTGTTGAAGATATTGTATATACAGTCAGTGACAAAACTATAGTAAAAGATTTTGTCACTATCATTGACATAAAAGATTTTCAGAAAGATCCTGTACTTTTGTCGTGTTGTTTTTTTAAAATTTTTCAGGATTTCAACACATTAATGAGATTATTTCTTCTTTTAGCTATATGTGCATATTTCAAATTAAATTTTACAATATCTGGAAAAAAAATAATAAAGATCGCATAAGCCATTTTTTTAAAAACAAACAAAACAATAGAGTTTCTATACTTTTGTCACCGACTGTACTTTCCCACAAGGTTCAGTCATATGACTGTGTGGATCCTTAGTTTTCAGAAATTTGACAAAACAAAATTGAAGGATGTGTATAAGAAAAAGTAATATTTGTCACGCTGTTTAATGATCTGACTCTCACAGTAAGAAATGCTGTTCATTTTAGGCAGAGAGATGTGATTCAAATATGCGAGAGCATAATTTGTAAATTTTTCCTACCACCTTTTGTGCAGTAAAAGTGCATTGGGCAAGTTTTTGCAAAAACGTTAATTTTCCAAATAAAATAAAGCATATTTTTTCTAATTTTTTTTCAGGTGCAAATTGAATTTAAAATCTATTATTTTTGACCTTGTCTCCTTGATCTCTCTCGACTAAACATGACTCTCCTACTGTGGTTTACATCGGCAGAACTTTCTGTATCTTTTGGTGCAGCATTATTTGCGTAGTCAGTGGAAATATCTTCAGGAGCAGGTTTTGTAGGATATGTCGGACTTGTAACAGCAGGCTTTCACTACATGCCATTGTATAATACTCATGATAAAAGTGCTGAAAGCAAAGTGTTTTCTGCTGCCAACTGGTTTTGATAAATGGGATCATCTGACAATCATCGAGTGAGAAGTTGCAGGACTTTTCCTTAAATTGAAAACATGCATGCTGAACATTCTTAAGCAAGCCTAACACACCTTAAAGGACAAGTACCACTAAAAATCACATACTCTTTTTTATTTAAATTTTGTTAGTTCATGACGTTTATAGTACACTTTCATTAATAATTTTCTATAAAAATCATCATATTCTTTAAAAATCTGCGATGAAAATGGCAAAATATGACAGGGAGCGAAAAACGCCATCCGCCTTGATTATGTCTAGCAGCTGGAGCTGTGACGTCTTCGGCCTGCTCCAGAATTCAGTAGGAGACGTAAGAGAGCTAATCTTATTGCTTGTAATCTTCGACAGCGTGAATTTTTTTAAGTAAACATACAAGAAAGTTTCCAAATATTACCTTGGCCATTTTAATTCATTTAATGAACTTCTGTGTATAGGAATTTTTATTGAAGTGTGTGTAGCTCTAGATGATTTTAACAAAGGAGACGTTACATGAATGACATTGAATGAATTTGGAAACTCTTCTTAGCACAGTTTTGCTCACGATTATCTGACATAGATTTGACCATGCCTTATTAACTTCGTTCGGTATTCGAATGTAACAATTATACTTAAGAAGCAAGAAAAAAGTAATGGATAGATTTTAGTCAGACAGATAAATGGAATCCCGGCAAAAGCAACAGGGTCTGGTCTGTTCATTTTGAAAGTCGTGAATATGAGGTTGATCCAATTGTTTACCAAACTAAAAATAGGAAAATAAACTATTCAAAACCACCACTGTTATCAGATATGTGTAATAGTCCAAGCAAACAAAGAAGTTGTATCTATATTGAAAACGCTATAATCCAAATAAATAAATGAAAAATGCTGCCTGTTATTTTTCATAAGAACATCAAAAAGATACGAAAATGAAAAACTAACACGACATTTAAAATTTTTTCGTTTTCGTCTATCCACTTACGTAACGGAATTTTTCAATTATTTTCATAAGGAATTTCGTGTGGAATCGTAGCAAACACTGATCAATCTTCTATCAGCATAGGATGCTGCAAGGGAAACAAGTTATTGTTGCGTAAACATGAAAAGTCGGTTTCTTGCGCACAACGCAACTTCTTTGACAAAAACAAAAAATAATCATGAGCAAATACGAAATTGCCACTTATATTATTTCGTGTTCGTTTTATTTATTAATTTATTTATTTATTTATTTTTATTTTCGTACGAAAAATTGCAAATTGTCTATTATTTAAGAAGCAGAATCAAAAATGTTTTATTACTGAAAAATTAATCAAAGACTTTTTTCAAATTTTATTGATAAGCAGATAAAGAAAACTATGTAGGAATAAATGTAAATAAGCTATAAACATGTCTTTAGTGTCTTCAGTATGTAAACGTACAGTAATCCTCAGAGGGAAATTGTTTCCCGATAATGCTCACAACACAATTTCGAAGCACTTTTCTGTTATTTTTTACCCCACCGTAGATCCAATTCGTAAATTGCCGATAACTTAGTGTATCTATATTGCCTGCATAAATAATAACATTTAATGAGATAACTGTCTAAAAATCATACAAATTATGAATATTTGGCCATGTAGGAGGGGCGTTTTCTCCATTATGGCAGTTGCCTAGAAGTTCAATTGGCAAATCTTTTTATTTGCGGCTCCAATTGATATGGCCTAATTTCACGATTTTCAAATAATTCATAGAATAGTTTTGAAAATATCCATTGAAATTTTTATTGCTTGAAGACAATTCAGAATGCTATCCGAGCCGCACTTAGCCATATCGTATACCTCCTACAATACTAGAAGAAGCTACAGCTTGCAGGCCGATGACGTCATGGGGATTCAAAATGGAGCGCGACGGATTTTACGAAATACGTATATAAACGCAGTTTTTATTTATTTAGAGAGGTTTTTGGAAATTTTTAATATTACTACATTAATTTATTTTCACTCTAGATTATTTAGACAAAAATTAGTTTTTAAGTAGTACTTGTCCTTTAATGTGCTATTCCGGTCTAATGTTTGCACATAACAAAATTGGCAATCACATGGAATAAGTATTTAACTTCTCTTTGCGTCACCCGGGTGGCAAAGTGGTGTGCATTTCTCTGCAACGGTGAGTGACTTGTAATCTGGCAGTATTTGCCATCAAATCTTGAGTAAAATGTTAACATCTATCTAATCACAGGCTAATATAGGGATGAGGCCGAAAATAATAGGAGATTTTAGATAAGATTTGTGCTTGGAAAAATTTTAAAAAACGCTTTGTTTTATTTGGATGGTTAATGTTTTTGCATAAACTTGTTCTAAACACTTTTACTGCAGAAAAGGTGAAAGAAAAAATTTAATAATTGTACTCTTGCAGGGATTTGAACTTACATATCTCTGCCTAAAATGCACACAGCATTTCCCACTATGCCACTCAGACCATTGAATGACTCATAATACTTTCTCTTAAACACTGCCTCCAATTTTGGTTTGGCAAATTTCTGAAAACTAAGATCCTTCACAGTCATATGACCGATCTTGTGGGAAAGTACGGACCAATACCTTTAGCACAGGCAGCATTTGTCCTTATTTCAAGTGTACCCATGACATATGTTGCATTACTTGTATATTCTGTTAAAATTATTGCACACAATTAAAGAGTAGTCTACCAACATTATTTCAATAATTATGAATTAAATTGGACACCAATGGTAAGACCTTGAAAAAAGCTGATGTTCAGATAGGGACAAAGGATAGTCTCTATCCAAAACAGCAGCTTTTTTTTCAGGGTCTTAACATTGTCCAATTTTGCTTTATTCCAGGATTTAGTATCTCATCTTTTTTTTTTCTTTTACATCCGTCAGTAACACAGGCCAACGATGAAAAAACTTTTTGAAAGAACTTATGTGTGTTGAATCCGAAACGGCTTTTAGATTTTTTCCATCACGTCACGTTTCCAAGTTATCTACATGTAAAGTGCTAAAGAGCTTATGTGATACAGTACGTGATACTTCTACGTCATGCTTATGTAATACGTGATACTTTCACATCGAGCTTATGTGATACTTTCACGTCGCGTTTCCAAGTAATGTTAAAGTAATTATGTGAATTGAAGCACCTGTAATTTTAAAGTATCCGTATTTTTGGGTCACAAAGTAATTTATCAGGCCCCAAACTCTGAATAATTTATAATGTTTCATCGAAAGCAAGAAATCTGTGCGTGATAGAAAACACTAAGGTCAGCATAAAGAAATCATAAGAAAAAGCTCTTAACGTTAAAAAAGTTACTAAAAAGTTGTTTTTGTTGGCCTGTGTAATTATGAATTGTTTGCATTTCATTATTGGAAAGAAAGTCATTTAAATTCACAACTCTTAAATAATATTGTAGGATACTCAGTAATTCAATTTTGTGCAATATCTATAATAGTTTACTTAAGTTACAGACCGTGTTAGTTTTCACTTTATTGCAAAACCTTATGAATTTACATCATCCTATGAATAATCAATGCTCAGAAAATATTTTTGAGTTTGACCTTTTAAATTTGGATGTATGGTAAGGGGGGAATCCTGTTAGGTGTCTAAAATTACTTAATTTAAGCCCCTACTGAAATTCAAATTAAGGATTGTTAGAAATTGATTCAGTTAGGAGTTTCTCACACGACGCTACTCAAAACAAACTAAACTAACTACAAACTGAAATCACTAACTAGTTTTTGACAAAATTTCATAAAGGATGCTCCTCAGATCTCTGTAATTTTCATCACTCAGTTAATTTGAGCCTCACGATGTCTACTGACTCAAGTGATGAGAATATTATTTTTTATTACTGTAATCAAAGAAGAAAAAGGTGAAACAAAAATATTGGATCTATCCTTACATTGAAATAAATATTAACTGCAGAGCATTTGCTGCTGCAAAAGAACTACAATAAACTAATACAAAATATTTTGGGATTTTATAGAATGTCCAAAGAATCATTTTAAATTTAGTTGAAATACTTTCCTCTGTATTCACAAAAATAATATTCTAGTGCGAGAATATGTGAGTGCAAAAGAGAGGCTTTTAATAACACACAACATTAATAAAGTAAAGGAAGTGTTCATATTAATTGTTAATTATTAATGTTGTACTTCCTTCCTTAATATGAAGTCCGATGAAAATAATAAAAATAATAATAAAAATTCAAAATTTCAATCATCAGTCTTGATCTAGAAAGTCTTGTAGAAACCGTATGATGAAGAGATGATGATCTTGAAGTATTAGAAGGTCTTGTAAAAATTGAAAAATTTTTTAAAGATTGGAGGTAATGTTTAAAGTAGATAATAGGTAATATAAAATTTTGAAAAAAATAGATAATACGAGGGGTGATTAAACAGTAAGGTTACAAAGCCTGCAGTGAAACGTGTACATTTTATTTCATGCAGCCTTACTGATAGTACATACATTAGGTATTTTTCGACATAATCTCCATATTGGTGTAGGCACTTGTCAGTTTGTGGGATAAGTTTGAATATTCCTCCTGGTAAAAATCCTGTTTCATGTTTCACCCACAGAAATCAAATAACTGAGCAGATTTCTTCACTAGAGCAGTTTTCCAAACATGTCACTATTTGTGTTAACCTACAACTAGAGCTGTAGGTGGCGAGTGGCTGAAACTCTGCACAGTTGCCGATTGCATATATTAGAATTACTGCACGCTACTAATTTCTCTATAACAGACGAAACTCCAGGAATATCGGCTTTAGTTTTTGATCACTTCTTGTAGCTAATATTAATATAAACGCTTTCGAAAAAAAAAATTTCAACTTCTACAAGATCTTCTCATACTTCAAGATCATCTTTCATCATACTGTTTCTACAAGACCTTCTAGATCAAGATTGGTGACTGAAATTTTTAATTTTATTATTACTTTTATTTTATTCATCAGATTTCATATTAAGGGGAGTCTATACTGTGAAAGTCGAAAAATTAAAATCGTCATATTTCCCAGAGTTCCCACTGGATTTACAAACTTTTTGGGGCACTTAAAGTTAATCAGTTGTAGATTTGAGTGATACCAAGCTGGACTTATTTTGATATATGGTTATTAAGTTTGCGCTTAAGAAGAAGGGCGTTTTAGGTACACATTCTGACTACACAAATCATGATGCAAAGATTTACTTTACACCAACAGAAAGATCAGAAAATTTACATTTGGAATACCGTCTCAGTTTTCACAGTAGCAAAATATTTTAAAAAGGATTTCTTGAAGCAAAATTTAGTAACATTTTCGTAGTACGATTTAGTAAACTAATTATATTTTAACATCAAATATAAAAAAAAGGAGACGGTGTTCTTAACGTAAATGCTTTGATCTTTCTGTTGGTGTAAAGTAAATCTTTGTATCCCGATTTGTTTAGTCAGAATGTGTACTTAAAACGCCCTTCTTCTTAAGCGCAAAACTTAACAACAACATACCAAAATAAGTTCAGCTTGGTATCATTTAAATCTACAAATTACTAACTTTAAGTGCCCCAAAAAGTTTATAAATCTAGTGGGAACTCTGGGAAATATGACGATTTTAATTTTTTCAACTTTCACAGTATAGACTCCCCTTAAAGAAGTAATACAACACTAATAATTAATGATTTATACACACAATACATTTTAATAGCTTTTTGTCAGAAACTTGTAGCATGGTGAGCAGTACACCGCATTGCTTGAAACTCATTACTAACTCATTACAGACAGATTAATAACCAGAACTGCTGTGTGATATTGAAATATTGGTGCTGGGACTAAAGAGTAACTGATCAATAATCCGATTTAGTGATTTTTTTTTTAATTTTTTGTTTTTTATTTTTTTTTTTAGTAGCATACACAAGAACCCCACTGTGAAAAAAAACACACTATATGCCACTGCTTCTGCATGTTCTATTAAAACCAAAATTTGTTGATTGAAAAAGTAGCAATAAGTTTTAAAAAAGGAATTAATACAAAAGATTTCCTGGCTATCTGTGAGTGTGAAATACATGTGCTTTCATAAATCAACTGTCCCTTCTTTCTTTCTGCCATTGGTTATTCGCCGGCCAGGTGACCGAGAGGGCTAGTGTAGGCTTTCTAGTTCTTGAGTCCGCCTGGTTCTGGATTCGAATCCCGCCGTGGGCATGAATGTATATGTTTGTCCCGAGCTGCTTACAGATATAACTTGTGTAAAAGGCGCAAAATGACCTTAGTAGTCGACGCCAAAAATTCTAATAAACCAACCAACCAACCAACCATTGGTTGTTCTATCATGTCTGATTTGTTTGGCAGGGAAGATGATAAACCAAAATTTTGATACCCTTTCAGAATGCAGTGCTTTTATATGAGATGTTAAAATTTGTAGAATTTCACTTAGCAGGTTTACTTGATTTTTTTTATACTACCGAATTTCAATTTTGTATCTGTTACTTCATTATGAAATTTTTGTAATGCAAGGTGGATATTTGTCAGTTGATATCTAACGCTTTTACATATTCAAATCAGAGAGCTCTAACCTACTAAATGAGTCCTCCGACCTAGAAGTTGCTCTGAGTCTACCCACTCCTGGCGAGAGCATCATAGCAATTCTACTGCCCAACTCAAAAACTCTCCACGTCAATTATGTTCTTACATAAAACGACATGCTGAAAATAGACTGGAATGATTCTATTTCCCTGAAACAAAAAAAAAAAAAAAAAAAAAAAAAATCCACTTGCAGAAATAAGAGAGCGTCATTCCACTAATCCAATATTGTTACAGCATTATCATACAAAAAAAGATTCTCGCTCAATGAAAGCAAACATTGGGAATTCGTGGCACTCTGGTGGCCAACATGATATCTCGTCATATCTCATATGACATGATTTCTTGCAAGAGGCGGGTTCCTGTATTATTCTTTCGTGGTTCGACTGATAAGCAGTTTTGACTTGGAAAAACTATCAAACAGGTGATTCTGAACTGGATTTGCCTAGTCAATCTATACACAGTTTTGCATTGAAAAAATACTGAAAACGGCATTCTGACAGTTGTTATTATTATTATTTTTATTATTATTATTATTATTATTGGTTGGTTACGCCTTTTCAACTGACATGCAGTTTTGGGCCTTGAAATTGTCCGATCATACGTAATTTCAGAAAGCCCATTTTTACTAATCATATAAGGCCATTGCTTCAAAGAGCCCTTGTGTATTATCGCGTTTGGGGGTTATTTTGTCTAATAGATGGTCGATTGCAGATCCATGTCTTTAAGTTTGCATTCTGAACATTAACAATTAAAAAATGATTACCGGTATGTTATTCAATATAAGCATTGGCTAATTTTTGACAATATATTCTGATCACGATAATGCTTGAACTGTTGATCAATTTATACAAATTCATACTTTAAGAAGCACTTATAGGTAGATGATGAAGTTCATAGTCCAAATTAGATAAACAGCACGTCCCAAAAGTATGGTATCATAAGAAATATTGAAATGTTACAGATTGAGAATAGACATAAATATACAGGGTGAGGCATTTATCTTGAGACAACTGAATATCTCGGAAACTAAGCATTGTACAAAAAAATGTCCAAAATCAAAAGTGAATTATTTCGCAGGGGAAATTCATTAGTTAAAAAATTACCCCCTCCCCTTGTGAGCAGTCTTGTGCTGGGGTAGGGGTAACTTTGAAATCTTAATTAGGAACCCCTATTTTTAATGGTACATTCAGATTGTACCCAATATTCGAGAAATGTTTTATTCTTGGTGTTTTTTTCAATTGATCCAACCATTTAGGAGATAGAGGCTCTGAAAGTGTGGAACTTTTAAAGTTTTGAACCCAATTTTATCGATGAAGACAAAGAGAATGAGAGTGAGTCTGAAGAGATTCCTATTCTATTTTTTGATGGTCTTTAAGAAGAAATGCCTCGAAATAAATGCTTCTCTCTGTATATAATATGATGATACAGTGAAACTTCCCAATAGCGGACACCTTTAGGACATTACAAAGCGTCCATTTTTCAGAAGAGTTCACTATGTTGATGAACAGCAAGTGAGGAGTTTTCTTTTTTCCAGCCATGAATCTAGAACCGAACATGTAAACTAGGCTACACATGTACTGGACTGCAGTTTGTCAATTCGTAACGATACACAAGTTATGTGATGATTCACGTATGAATTTAGGCTACTTATTGAAAGAATGGCTTTACTTACGTAAGCGCAGAACAGACGCAAGCAAGAGAAGCTCTTTTTTTAACCTTTGTTGAGACTTTTTTCACTTAGGTTTCATGTTTAAAATCGAAAGCGAAAGTATATCCACTATTGAGAAGTTGTGCAGTGGAGTAATACAGCTCGGGTGTCCGCATTCGTTATAAAAAAGGTCCGCTATTTAGAAGTATTGGAACCATAGAAGACAATGTAATTTTGCCGGGGACAAATGTAGTGTCTGCTACAGAGAAATGTCTGCTCTTCAGAGGTGTCTGTTAAGGAAAGTTTCACTGTATTATAGCACCAGTGGAAAAGCATTATGGCAACAATTGTTCAAATTGATGCACCTCTTGAGTCTAGTAGGTATTGATATGAGCATGGAGAGGTTGTTTGTGTGATATCGTGGCATAATATTGCATGACATTGTTTGTATAATAGCATGGCATCCAACACAAATTTTGTGTAGGAGATCTGCAAAGGAATGTGGACATGGACTGTACAGAACCGATTTAAAGTGCCCCATTTCAATATTCCTTACACTTGTTTCAGTTGCCAACATGTTTTGGTTGAGAGAGCAGTGCACGTTCGCTGTGGAGGTGTATTTTTCTAACGGCCATTTCATCATCGCTGTGCAACAGGCTTTTCATTGGCACTTTGAAATTCCCCCACGTGGATGTGTTCCTAATCGAAAATCGAATCTTTTGTGGGTGAGGAGACCAGATTTTTGAGACACTCTATATATCTGATTTGTGTTCCTCAAATCTTTGAAATCATTTTTTTTTCAATCTCATCACATTCGTGCTTTGAATTTATTACTGTATTATATCTGGTTAACCAGTGAATAGATTACTTACTTTTAGAACTTATTTATTAAGAAATCTATGTTGAAAAAATATAGAAAGTCCTGTGCTAGAGTGGTTCACATTTGTAGATGAACATGGGCCCTCACCAAATACTGGGCTAGTGATGATATTATCTTCTATTAGAGCATTAATGTGGCCTTCTAGATTCTGCAAAAAGTATTCTATTGATGATGGAATATTAAAATGTGTTGACCATTAAATAATTTTTCTTTCATTTTGCTCATGTCTGGATCTTTGTTTGATTTTATTTTCATTCTAAAGAATGTGTGGCTGGAAACTTATCATTCCATTCTTCATTCTGAAGTCTGATAGCGAAATGCCCTCAAAAAATGATTTGTTCAGGGCAGGCTACATCATAGCTCTTTCCTAAGCTGGTTACTTTTACTCCAGGTTTCATTATTTCCAAGAATGCATTGGGGTTTGAGGAGGTGATGCTCTCTATTGAGGGTTCTGGTTTTTCTGGTTTCAACCATAGAGGAGAAATAAAATAGAGAAAGCATTCATCTGCACTGTGAGTGATTTCAAGTGCCGATATTGAGGCAAAATAGCCACCAGGGATTCGGGGACAGGTCACAAGATGTGGGGAAGGATGAGAGCGAAGCGGCACTGTTTACAATGCAAAGAATGTGTTCTTTGGCATTTTCAGGAATGTATTTCTCTGTAAAATGAACGGTTGTTGCGAGGAAAGGCATCAGGATGTAGTGAGCGATTTTTGGGTGCTTGGGGATGTTTGCAACCTGCGGAAAAGACTTTACACGCTCTATCTTATTTCTGCTCTGTGGTTTCAACCTATCTTTTTGGTGGAAAACGTTCTTGAGACTAGCATCACTCAAGATGGTTTAGGTAAGCTATTTTATATGTGGCTTTGTCAAGTAATAAAAGGTAAACCCAGTTGGATTTCTGTTTTTCTTTTTCATTTCTCCATTAATTTCATATAGCAATTTGGATTAAATATGTATGCTGTTGGATGAGAGCATGAATAAAAATCAATGAAAAAAAAATAGTTTTGCAATAAAAGTTATGTAATTATTTTAAGGGTCTGTTGATATTTTAACAATAAAAAAATGCTAGTGAGTGTAAAGACTGAATAAATTAATAATCAGAAAGTATTGAATTTAGTACATTCTTGAAAACACATTCTTGAATTAAAATGTTATTTTAATTGATTTGACAGGTTCACTGAAACAAATGGCCAAAGCCAAGGACAAGAAGGAAGTGACTAACAACTAAGAAGGCATGCTAAATATGTTCTTGGATATGTTAACAGCATGACTGGATGTATCAAAGAAAATGGAATTCTGAAACCAATTTTTATAGTGAAAAGCATGGTCCCTGCTGTTATTGATGACCTTTTTTCCACCAACGAACTTAGTCTTTCGTTTTATGTAAGTTGTTGAATGGCGAAAACGGAAGTCGAAAATTCAGAAGTGCTCGGCTAATTATTTTTTCTCTTTGTTGTATTGAATGATTTTTTTTTAATATTAATAAAATAAAAAAATAAAGAGGGGATTTGGGAGGGGGATAGTGGCTGTTGTTTAAGGGCAATTCTTTAGAGCATAATTAACCAAATTAGAGGTTCTTTAAACTGGAACAAAAGAAAGATTCATTTTTAAATGTTCAATTGCTTATCTGACTTCTATGACTGTATTTTGTAATCCAAAGAAAAAACTATCAGCAATTGTTAAAAGATTAACTAAGTCATGTATTTTAGAATCATCAAAGAAGAAATATAAAGTAATTTAAATATATATTATGAACCCCAGATCGACTGTTGATTTTACTTGGCCTTTTTTATCATTATGTTTGTTTTTCCATTTCAGATGCTTTTCATCTTGAAGACAATTGAGCGAGACGAATTCAAGTGCTTTGACATCCATAAATCAAAAATCAAGGGACTTTGTGCCCCAGTAAGAACATCACGTACCAACAGTTCATTTTTTTCAGTGTAGAATGCATTAAGCTACTATTCTGCAATTTATGTAGCCCATCATTTTTAAGCCCATTAAATGCTTTTTGTATGAATTTATTCCTTTGTTGGTTGTTCTTGCTTAATCTGGATGTTATGATAGTTGAAGGCAATGGAGAAAAGAAAAATATTCTAAGTCCAAAAATGCCCTTTGACCTCTAGGAAGGTTGTGAAAAAATATTCTAAGTCCAAAAACGACCCTTGAACCCTGCAAAAATAACCTATCTCGAACAGCACACCATTTTACGTGTTGAAAGCACTCGTCTCTGCTGATTTGTCCTTCATAAGTAAGTTTTTTTAATTAAAAGTTGCCAAGTAAATCACTTTCGTTTGGGGGCAAACCTCTACCTTCGACCACTTCTCTCAGTAATTTTACTGGGGGAGATTACTCCGCGACTCGCCAAAATCTTCCAGTTTACGGTAGGCTCTGAAAAATCGATTTTGGACTTAAGGCAGTTTTTTAGGTGAATTTTTGTCGTTTTTCTGGTATTTTGAGCCAAAAATTGTAAAAAAAAAATGAAAAATTTGTATATAATTTTTAAATTTTATGAAAAATATTTGAAAAATTAAATTAAAAAGTTTAAATAAAAGAAAAACTGAGAAAATTTGTTCATTTAATATTTTTATTTAACATGAAATTTTGAAGTTGAATACAGAAAGTTGGAATTTTTAATTATGTTGAAATACAATGAGAATACAAGAAAAACAAAGAATTGGAAATCTTGCAGGAATAAACAATGATGAAACAAGAGATATTGCAAAATTAAACAGAGTTGGGAATGATCTTACAAAACGTCTTCAGTGTAAGTAGTCCACTCACAAAAGCACTGCAAACAAAGTTCATTTTACACAAGTCCAAAACAGCAACAGGCACAGTTGAATAGTCTCTTGTTGAGCTTGAATTTCTGTTCACAGCACAAATCAAACGGCAGAAGCATGAAAGTACGGCATGGCGTGTTGCTCCTCTTCATCAACTCTAACGAAATGCAATAATGAATCCATCAAGACGATGAGCAGTTCTCAGGCTAAGTCGCTTTCCAAGCACTGGAGTATCTAATGTTTAAGCATCGTCACGACCAAAACGCAATTAACGAATGCACAATCTCCGTAAAGCTGCTTTAGACTGGGGAAACCTCCATCTGAAAAGAAAATAAAAGCTGATAATAAAAGTGAAGTAAAAGTAAAGCTGACAAAATATAACTTACGTATTTCGGATAATAAAATCCCATTCGATTCAATAAGCAATCATTAAATCCAAGTAAAGAGTATTAGCTGCAGAGGTAATGTCAAGACGAAGGAAACTTCCATTAAGCTGCACGTAATGTCGTTGCGAACAATACACAATATAAATGAACAGCACTCGAGCCGCCTACCTAAAAAAAAAAAAAAAAGTTAGAAAAATTCAAATAAGAAAGACGCATGACAATTCAAATGAAGTGAAAAGAGCTCTTGGGAGTAATAACGGACAAATGAAATTATAAAACGCACAAATTGTTACCAGTTCACTACTGAGCAATTCTAAAAACCATAGTCTCATAGCAAATTATAAATAGAAGCTAAAAATAAAACTCACAAAATAAGAGCTTTAAACTAAAGATTTCGAAAATGCTTACTACGTATGTTTTTTTTCAAGAACCAATTCCTTTGTCGCTATCGTCACCAATAAACAATTTCTGTGTTTCAAATTCATTCATTCTTTATCGTTTTCCAAAAAAGCTTGTATGACATGAATAATTCTTTAAACAAATAACGGAGTCTTAAAAAACACTTCAAAATTCCCAGTTGTTCAATATGGCTAGTCCTGCTGTAAGCAATTCGAGCCGCCTATCTATAAAAAAAAAAACGAAAGAAAAATTCAAAAAGAGGAATGACAATTCAATTGAATTAAATACTAACGGCCAAATGAAATTATTATAAAAACGCACAAATAAATAATTGTTACCAGTTCACTAATGAGCAATTATAAAAACGTTTAATCCGCAGTAAAACCATAGTATCATAGCACATAATATATGAAGCTAAAAGAAAAAAATAGCAAAAAATAAGAGCTTAAAACAAAAGCCATTTCGAAAATGCTTACTTACTGCGCATTCATTTTTTCTAAGAGACAATTCCTAGTCGTTATCCTTACCAATAAGCAATTTCTGCTTCAAATTCTTTCTTTATCGTTTTCCAGGGCATGGGTGTTAATACTCTTCATTAACCCTGTAACAAAATGCAATAATGAATCCATCAAGACGATGAATAGTTCTCAGGCTAAGTCGCTTTCCAAGCACTGGAGTATCCAATGTTTAAGCATCATCACGACCAAAACGCAATGAATGCACAATCTCCATAAAGCTGCTTGAGACTGGGGAAACCTCCATCTGAAAAGAAAATAAAAGCTGATAATAAAAATGAAGTAAAAGTAAAGCTGACAAAATATAACTTAAGCATTCCGGTATATAAAATCCCATTCAATAAGCATTCATTAAATCCAAACCGTTGTATGAAAGAGTATTAGCTGCAGAGGTAATGTCAACACGAAGGAAAATTCCATTAAGCTGCACGTAAAGAAATGTCGTTGCGAACAATACACAATATACATAAAAAGCACTCGAGCCGCCTACCTAAAGAAAAAAAAAAAAAGTTAGAAAAATTCAAATAAGAAAGACGCATGACAATTCACAATTGAAGTGAAGAGAGCACTTGGAATGCTGAAATTATAAAACACAAATAAATGTTACCTGTTCACTACCGGCAATTCTAAAAACCATAGTCTCATAAATTATATATTGAAACTAAAAACACAATAAGAGCTTTAAACAAAAGATTTCGAAAATGCTTACTTGCTACGTATGTTTTTTCCAAGAGCAAATTCCTTTGTCGCTACGTATGTGTTTTTAAAATTCATTCTTTATCGTTTTCCAAAAAAAGCTTGTATGAAATGAATAATTCTTTAAACAAATAACGGAGTCTTATAAAACCCTTCAAAATTCCCAGTTGTTCAACATGGCTACTCCTGCTGTAAACAACTCGAGCCGCTTATCTAAAAAAAAAACGGAAGAAAAATTCAAAAAAGATGAATGACAATTCAATTGAATTAAGTACTAACGGCCAAATGCAATTATTATAAAAACGCAGAAATAAATAATTGTTACCAGTTCACTAATGAGCAATTATAAAAACGTTTAATCCTCAGTAAAACCATAGTATCATAGCAAATAACGTATGAAGCTAAAAGAAAAGAAACTGCACAAATAAGAACTTAAAACAAAAGCCATTTCGAAAATGTTTACTTACTGCGCATTCATTTTTTCCAAGATACAATTCCTTAGTCGTTACCCTTACCAATAAGCAATTTCTGTTTCAAATTCACTCTTTCTTTATCATTTCCAGAAAACGCTAGTATAAAATGAATAATTCTTTAAACGAATAATTGCGTCTTAAAAATCCTTCAAAACTCCCAGTTATTCAAGGTGTTTGCAGCTGGAGTAGTAAAATCAAATGACATGGTCCGGAAACAACTGATTGTAGATCACATGGGCGCCAAATTTGCATCGATTGCCACTGATTGGTTAGAAAGAAAACGAGAGAATTTGGAGAGAAAAAAAAAACCGGTAGAAGAGAAAAGGAAAAAAAAAAAAAATAAATATATTATCTTTTATTAGAATGTAATGTATAAAATTACGTTAAGTCAACTGAAACTATCAAATTGCAGGTTCTTACAACATTCTTGTAGTAAAGCATAAGATTAAAATGCTTTCATAAAGTAATAACTGAACGTTGACGAACCAATTTAACGAAACTAAGACAAACAAATGCCTCAACAAACTCAACTAAAATAAATTTAATCAATTAACCTTACGGTTGCTTAAAATTCTTGACGATTTAATATTTATACTGCGGAACCGGCTTAATTTAATATTTACAATTTTAACATTTCATTTTAAAAATTTACAAAATTGTTTTGTGACACCACAATAGATTTAATTTACTTACTCCTCCAATTCCATGAAATTTTAGAGGATAAAGTCCTTAGAAAACACTCGACGACCATACTTAGTGCGCAGTGGTACAAGAAACTATGAGATTAAATTGAAGTTCCAGTTGTCCAGACTCCAGCTACAAGTAGTGTCTTCAAACAAGATAGAGATAATTATTCATTATCGAATCAAGAAGCATAATACAACAAACACAATAAAATAATCAGGCTTTTTAAGAGACATAAAGATTAACCTATCATCAGACTACTGAGCAGTAACTCTCATTTTAAAAAATAAACAAAAATACTTTTCACAATATAAAATGAACCAATCACCGCTCAGATCATAAAAAAAAAGCTTCCTTAATGACGCGTTTCCAATAATTTTTTTCTCGAGCAAGGGTGGTTGCATTTTCTCAATCAGGGGTGTGCCCATTCGCATGGCAATGTCTCGCCAACGCATTTAATGTGGTGATCTAATCTAGTAGCTAACAGCCTAGAAGACTACTGACCTATGTAGTTACTATTACAATTTCTACAATCATTTTTTTAAATTACATTATAATTTTCTTTTTATTTTTTCATTATTTTCTTGTCTATGCATATCTACCAATCTATTTTTAATCGTATTTTTAATTCCTGGAACAATCTCAATATTTGTCTTTTTGATCAATTTCTTATTTTTAAAAGGGTTCTGGGAGTGCCATCGTAATCTAAACTTGTCTGGGAGTGCCATCGTACCCTCTGTGATTTAGCAATTAACAACAAGGTAAAACTGTGTTGGATTCCTTCTCACAGTGGCTACGAGGGCAACGAAATTGCTGATTGTCTTGCCAAGGATGGCTCTGTGACTCCATTTGTGGGTCCTGAACCGTCTTTGGGACTGTCCCAAAGTCTCATTAAGCTGACTATCCATAATTGTATGGATAGACGGCATTTTGATTCGTGGATTAAAGAGTATGGCCAAAGACAAGCCAAGGTACTCAATCCAAAATATCCTGTTTCGAGGAAAGGTGAGTTGTTAAAACTCAAAAGAACTGAAATTAAAAAAGTCGTTGAACTCCTTACAGGTCATTGTCATCTTAACAGACATATGACCTTAATAGGTGTTGCAACTGACGCTACATGCAGGAAGTGTCATGAAGCGGAG
The DNA here is from genome assembly GCA_023313115.1 of Rhysida immarginata. Classification (NCBI taxonomy): domain Eukaryota; kingdom Metazoa; phylum Arthropoda; class Chilopoda; order Scolopendromorpha; family Scolopendridae; genus Rhysida; species Rhysida immarginata. Next base: position 4,049,624 of record JAHWFO010051442.1, on the reverse strand, counting down.
GAGAGTTCTACTCATGTTCTCTGTAGTTGCTTAAATCTATCATTTCTTAGATTTAAACATTTAGGGAGCTTTATACTCCAACCGGCAGAAATTCAAAATGTTACTGCCAGGCAGATCTTAAGATTTGCAGATGCATCTGGTCTACTTGTGAGACGAGATTTATAAAGGTTTTGGGGATAGTACAATAGACCTGAGGTCGCGGTGCTTGGTTTCTTGGTAACCACCCCTTTTAAATTCAATTCAATTCAAAGGGTTCTGAGCTTACCTTATTATCTATTTATTATCCAGTGTTCTTTTAGATATCATTAGTTTTAGCAGACGCCAAAGAACGGATGCAGCATCATAACAAATATCTGCCCACTGAAATCGACGGCATAGCAAAAGTAATAATTAATCTAGAATTTATATAATACAAAAATAAAAAATCAGTTTAATGGCTTCTGTTTCTATGATACTCTTTATTTTTTTTATATTTGACTAATATTTATTTTTAAACTGGTCCCTTATAACCTTCATTTACATTAATACAAAAGGTTTCTGCGTTCGTCTACCCGGAAAAGGGTGCCACAGGTATATAGAAACCGACACCAAAGAAAACGCAACTCACTTTGCCATCTCTTGACAGAACTTCAAATCTTCAATCTTTTGATGATAACAGAGCAGAACTAATTATGACAAACAAAATACGAGGGACGTCCAATAAATATCCAGAGTGATTTAATTGTCTAAAAATCACCTCAGAGAGATAAATTGAAATTAACTGTACTGTTTTCGGACTGATCCCTTGTTAATTTTCCCATCTGGCTAAACCACTGGAGAACTGCTTGAATCACTTTATCACCCATGTAAAATATTGTCCTCCCGAGTTGCTCCTTCAGAGGGCCAAAGCAGATGAGACTCACTCAGAATCGGATCAGAATGGTAAGATGGGTTGGCAGTACCTTCCAATGCAATTGGTCAAGAACTACCCGTTTTGGAGGCTGTATGGGTTCTCGCGTTGGAGAATCATACCTTTACTAGAAAATCTGTACTTTTCTTATGAATAGCCTTCCGAGCTTTATCAGAAAGTAGATAGAGTAGTAATCAGCAATTTTTTTGCTCGACATGGTGTATGGTTAATCACATTTCTCGGTCGACTTTCACGAGGGATCCTTGATGGATTCACGACCTTCACGAAAACGTTTTAACCATTTAAACACTGATAAAGTGCTACAGTTTTAGGAAAAAACGGAAGAAAATATTCCGCGAATTGGAACCAGGGACCAGGAATATCACGCTCGTCGCCTCTACCTTCAAGAGACCTAAAGACTGGGCGGTAGTCAAGGCGGAAGCCCGTTGATAGGGCAAGCATTCTGGCTCGCAGTAGGTTTGAAGCATTATCTGCAGTTTAAATCTAGTACTTCCGTATGCTACAGTCTGTTCTCCAAATATATATGCATTTCGACGACGGATTTCAGCAAGTTTGGAACCTCTTTCTCCAGAAACTTCATGACCATACGCTTTTCCTCTACTGGAGTTAACTGGTAGAGGAAACAGCTGAGATATTTGCAAATTCCACCATCAGAATAAGTTTGTGTTCGGCTTGTCGGGACAAAATCTGGATATTTACTGGAAGCTCCTTATTGGAACTTTCAAAATTATAAAAACCAAATCGAAAATCATTTCTCTCTCTCTCTCTTTCTCTCTTTGGGTTTCTGAGTCTGATTCAACACATTTGGAGACTGCAAGGTATTAGTCTATTCCGGTTCTAGTAGGATTTCAATGAGCGCCCCCTGACGATAAGATTGATGAAAAGAAGAAACAGGCCATCTAAAAGACCATGACCTCCTCCATTACACATGTAAAACCGGAATAATAGACAGGTCATGAAAAGACAAAAGATGTTTTCGTGCTACCAGAAGATTGTGATATCGCTAGGGAAGATACAACCCAGAAGATGCCACTTTCAGCTCATCTCCTAAGTATCCGGACTTCCTTTCTTTATTATTTCTCCAAATTTGATTTTTTTTGTAATTTTTGTATATTTTATCCATTAAGATCTTATGCCAAAATGGAAGATATTTAATAAAGTAGAGTTGTTCTAAAAATAAAAATCTGAAACTGAAACTTCCAGATTATATTCAATTTAAGTCACTAGATGGCTCATATTGTTAATTTTGATATCCACAGACTGAACTTAACTTTCGAATATATTTGTTTATTTCTATCTCCCCTTGACCATTGGTTATGCGCAATTGGCTATTTTATAATTCCAATAACAACTCTTGTTTTTAAATATTATTATTATAAATTGTTAGTACACATTGTGTCTTTATAAGATTATATCAAAGTGCTGTTCATTTTTTTTTGTCATGAAAAAATAAGGTTAAATCAAGAATGGATGAAGGGGTTGGGTTTATAGAGCAGGAATAGATGTGAAGTCTATTCTCATCTATTGCTGGGTATATTGATTAATAAAATACCAATTCAGAGATTGTAACATAAGGGATCTCATGAAAATAAAACTTTAATTTTATATTATAATACATTCATATCCAGAATTCAGTATGAGTGTATTCAAAGATATTGTGTATTATTTCGTTCCATTCATATTACTTCCAATAGTAAAGCTAGAACTTTAAGTAAACACTCTTTGGAATAATATGAATAAATTTTTTATAAACAACAATATTCATATCATTATAGGATAGACACTTGAGAGCTGGAAAGTTACTCTCTATATACATGCTATGGTATGGCGCAATCATTTCCATCTCAAAAACAGTCATCTTTGAAGTTTATTTTTAGCATCGAATCATGTCGCCTCCACTTAACGTCTATCAACCAGAGTTTTGCATACAGCATATGAAAAGTGCAAGTGGAGCAATTTCAAAATCCCAAAAGGTAAAGAACGTGGAACCGCACCCAACCCTTAGGGGACCTTCGGGAGAACGAGACGATAAAAAGTTCGGCGCCTTTGAGTTTTAAAGCGCTATACAAAGAAAGAATTGCACAAGAAAAGAGAGCCGACAAGTGCCTATTTTATAGCCCTAGCCTCAATTATAAAAAAATATGTAAAACCGACTACTATTACGATAATATTATCAATTTATGAGGGCATGATGGCTTTCATTGAATTAAACTAGAACTACCACTTCGTCACAACTTTCATGGAGAAAGCTTGTTTCCTACAGAGGTTGTTATTACTAAAAGTAGGATTCTTTTAATGCCTTAAAATTCTTCTTTACACTTGTTTTCAAGAAAACGGGGCCTTAAACTTGACATGAAATCGCCTGTTCTAATCTTAACTGTGAGTCTGTCAAATTCAGCTTACCTTCACAAAAGAGCAAGAGAAATAAGAATTAGAAGGATTCTTTGTCGATAAAGCAGAAACCGTATAAAAACAGGGAATACGTTTACAAAATAAATTTTAATAATTTATTAAGAACCAGAACAAACGAGCTACTTATTGCTTTTACCATGTCCAACTGTCCGTCTGTTCCCGTCATATTTCCTACAATATTTTGGCGGAGAACGATGAAATTCTGTATGCAACTTATTATGGTCATGTGCTACTTCACTATTTTATTTGATTTCGATTGGCTCACTGGAGTCGGAGTTACGGGGGTGGAAGTAGCCCATAGTGAAATTCGGTATGCAGATTCCTTTAGGCAATATCTACATTATCTTAATGCTTGGGCCAAATTGTCCGTGAGATCGGAGTTATGGGCGTAGCGGTCACGCGCTCTGTAGAACTATTAATATTTTCAAATGGCAGCATATGGCATGTTATATGTCGTTCGATCGGAAATCATGAGAAACGAAAGAAGATAAAGTTCGTTTACATTTTCTATATATTACGTTCGAGAAAATCAAATTTTTCATTTAAACAGTGCGGACAACAGGGATTAAAAAAAATAGATGAACTCAGGGCTTTCGCTATTTTTCTATACTTGGGAGGATTAATTTCTTGTTTTAATCTTAAGTTTTCAGTAAAAAGTATAATAGATATTCTTGCTGATTAGCGTTGACTTCTTTTGAGGTATCATGTGTTTTGCATTTCTTCACTCTATATATAATGAACTGAATTCGAAAAGAGTCAGCTACACTTATTAAACTGTAGTACATACTTTATTACAGATAGTTTCATATTTTTCCAGAGAGTATAAGAGTTAGTAATTATTTGAGAACAGAGAATCTTCATTTTACAATAGTTTCTTGCTGTATATTGCGCAAAAAAAAGATTTAGAGCAGTCTTTTTAAAAGTTACTCAACTGAGCCTATACCTGAACTTCATTTGTAGATTTAACAAGAAATTAATCCCCTCGAGGAGGGTATAGGAAAGTAGCAGATCTCCCAAGTTCAATCTACTTTTTAACCCTTTTATCCGCATTGTTTAACCCCCATTTTTAAAGCAATGAAAAAGACTTTATCTTTTTTCGTTTCTTATCATTTTCAATCGAATACATATCACATGCCATATTTTGTCGATTGAAAAAAATACTACGTGACTGCTATCCCTATAACTCTGACCTCACAGGGTCAGTTTGGCCCAAACTTCATAACAATTAAGATCTTGCTTAAAAGAATCTGGATACCATTTTTCACTTCTTTACATGCCTATATAGCGGAAAGACAAACTGACCCCTTTCACTCCCATCCCAATCGGCCAATCAAAACCAAACTAAATAGAGTATTAAAACACGCTTTTAATAAGATACATTCCAAATTTCAATCTCCTACATCTAAAAATGTAGAAAATATGAAGGGGACAGATGGACATGGTAAAAGTAATAAGTAGCTCCATTTTTCAGCTACTTAATAAACATCCAAGGCAACTTTATGAAGTTCGACAAAAGTTCACAAAGCGCATTATCATAGTGAAATATTAAAGTTGTCGATTCAAAGCCAGAGCTCCGTGAACTTGACAAACGATCAACCAAGTATTGCCATCTTGCCATACACGCTTCAGCATATTGGTGTCTTTGTAATGCAATTTCGTAATCTGCTTTATCTTTCGGAAGGTGGTATACAGATATTGTAGTGTCCTTCACATAACTCAAACAAAAAAGTGGCTTTTAAGTGTCTTTGAAGCTTTGAAGCTTTAGAATTGGATTATCATTTGGACGTTTGTCGCGGCTCTCATGTTGAATCGTTATAATAAAAATAGAGTTTTCCAAGTTTTTCTTTCACTGGTCTCTGGCACAGTGATCAATCGTAAATATTTCATCTTCAATAGATATTTAAAAGTGTAGCTTTACATTTTAGCTCACCCCGAATATTGCAGGAACAAGCTGTGGCTATCTTATTCCCACAACGAAATTTCTGCGGACCAGAGATTTCGTTTTATTATGTTAATTACCTCATTCCAGTTTATGAAATCCACTTTATTCCAAGCCAAATCAACATAGGTGAAAATATGCCTGGCTCATAGAAATTTTAAATGGAACATAAAATGCCAAATTTAATTCCAAAACATCTAATGACGCAATTAATTTTATTCTAGTATGTCTTTTCCTCTATTCAAATATTTCTCATTAATTTTCTTAAATACTTTTTAATTAACATTTCCTTTTCACTTCCTTTAATTGGGAAGGAAGAAGGAAGAAAGTTCATTTTTATTGCTAATTTATTGTTGTTTTGTTATTTACACTTTAGATTAAAAAATCGTCGCTAAAAATTCTATAACCCGAATTCCTATCTCATTACATGTAATTAACGAACTATATTCTCATTACTTATTCATGTTTGGGGAGCATTAGTAATAAAAGTATATTATTTTTATCTATTGTTAATATTAAATAACAAGGAAAGGCGAGTAATACGCGTTGAAGAATTTTTTTTCTTATAATTAACTAGGTGTTGCTGAATTCACTGTAAAAATTTGTGAAATAAGGATCAGGTTCTTAAAATAATCCTTAACTAGCAAGTTAAATTTGCGGTTAAGCGTTACACAAATGTAAATAGGTATTAAGAGATAAAAATAAAATAAATCTGTTGTTTTATACTTTCATACAAAGTGTGTCTGAGAAAGAGAAATGTAAATTCCCGACATCAAAGTTCCCAACAGCATTAACTGGAACACCGAAACCGGCATTCTGTTTGACTTTCACTCGGCATTTTTTTTATTATCTTTACTCTCTGGAAAATGGAATAAATGTTTTGAACCCTTCAACCTCCGGTTCCGCTGCGATGATGTTGTACAATGAGTGTCTAAATATGGCCGCGTCAAGTTATTTCTCGAGCAAATAACGATCTATGGAATGAAAAACACGTACTTGAAGTTTGAATGCGTGGCTTTAACCCGTAGGCTATATACACAAATTATGAAAAAAAAATAAAAAAATAAAAAAATGAGAAAATGCGCAACTCAATACATGGTAGTGACGAATGACAGTGAAATTTATATAGAAATATGGCGAATGAAAATTAGGTGAGAGAGACAATCGCCATTGAGTGGCACAGAAATAAAGAGAATAAAGGTTATCGACGGAGCTTTCAATCACTCAGCACCAATGTCAACAATAGGCTTAATTTCATCGGTTATATCATTGATCTATAAATATAAAATCGAGTTCGAATGCGATAAAATAATAGTTTTGTTGGTTACTTTTCTTTCGATATAGGTCAGTTCCTTATGCCTTTTGCATAAGCCACATGTTTGTATTTTATTTAATTATTACATTTTTAAATATTATTTCATGCTATCTTAAGATTTCTAAGACAGGAAAAATGTGATATTCAAGAAGAACAAATATTCACACTAAAAGATGGATTAGTTCAAATTATCAAATTAGATTACGGTGAAAACTGTAGGTTTATTAGATTGTTTTTTTAAATCAAAATGCGAGTAGATGTTCATAGCAATTTTGTAATTGCTTAACAATCCATTGTCGAAGTATATTCTTTGAGGAAGTATATGAGAAACACGTAGTTTTACAAAACCATAAGAAGACACTTTTCAAATTTTTAAAATTTTCGTCCTTTTACGAAGCGAAGTTTTGCAGTGCAGCGGTTCCCAAACTTTTTCAGTCACGGAGCCCTTTTTGAAACAAAAGTTTCTCGCGGAGCCCTGAAGCATATTACACATTATACATATAAGGCATATAAGGTATATATATTAATAAAGGAAACAACAGTAAAAAATAATTTTTGACACCTTCATAACTGCCGTGGACGGAGCCCCTGAAAATCACTCGCGGAGCCCCAAGGGGGAATCCATAGTGACTGCAGATCAGGAGGAATCTACAATATTCGAAATCTTCGCAATTGGGCTTTTGTTTGTTGTGTGATAACTTGCTTGTTAAAATGACCTAGTGCTCAACTTGTGTCCAGTTTTTCAGATTGTGGTTATTTGCCTATCCAGAAGTATAAGAGACATGTTCATTTATAAGAGACAGTTTTAGATTTTTTTTCCATCATTGTGGTTTTATTACACAGTTATGTGTTAAATTTCAACTTTATACAGTAACTTACTTCCAAGTTGCCTTCTAAAACCGGACAAACATACATTGTGCTTTATATACAGGGTGGTTCTGAAAAAGCGTGTATAACAACTGTAAGCAATGACAGAGATGACCAGAATGAACATTTTCTTTTAATACAGTGTGGGGTCGCAAGTACATTGTTCAGGAGCTATCACGTTTTATGTTTATTGCTTGAATTATCACGTTCCTACTGGGCCGTTACATCATCCCTAATCACTTGACAGAGGTATCGATTTCTGCAAGAAACTCTCCCCGAGCTTTTCGATAACATCCCAAAACATGTGGTACATGCATGATGGAGCTCTGGCACACTTCGCTCGGACAGTGGCGACACTCTAAATACCGACTTCCCAGGAAGATGGATTGGGCGAGATGGGCCTGTAGCCTTGCCAGCTCGCTCACCTGACCTCAACCTACTTGATGGGGCATATTCAGAGCCTAGTGTATGAAACACCTGTGGACACAGCGAATGATCTTGTAGCACGAATTGCTGTTGCTACCGGTGCCATTCAAGATACTCCAGACATGTTTCACCGGGTGCGAGAATCCTTACGCCGGCGGTGTCAGCTATGTCGCACCACTTCGAACATCTGCTTTGAACTGCCTTCGTTATTGTACGTAATGTTTACAGCTTTTGTTGTCTCTTTTGGTTGGCGTCTAAACCAGAGGACACACATGATGTACACGAAACCGTATTATTGTCATTAACATAAAGTGTCTTGCACGTAAAACGTGATAGCTCCTGAACAATCACATTGTGTTAAAAGATAATGTTCATTCTGGTCACCTCTGTCATTGCTTACTGTTATACAAACTTTTTCAGAATCACCCTGTATATAGCAGAGAGGCTCTCAATTAATTTTTCAACAATACTTTTCAATATTAGAAACTTTAACAATGGTAAGAAATCAATTTTAAGTAACGATTATTGTATTTTTAGTTATTATATTGGAAAACTATATTTTGAATGTAATCACATTCATTCAGTTCTTCAATTGTAATAAAACCCTGCTGAAGATCCTTCGTAAAGTTGAAACTCATCGGCCACAAAAATGTTCTACTATATTGTATTGCTTTATAAAGGCCTCTTTGTTTTAGTTTTGCTACACGTGTAAAGTTTATATTATATATGAAAACTTTCTAAACCACGACATACATTCCTGAAACCATGTTAATTGCATCAAAGGACAATAAAAACTTTTTTAGCTGAAAGATGAGAAGATATGTGAAAAAATTATCAGGAACCTATTGAAAGTATAGTAAATATTAATTGTTTTACTCAATAATATGATTTTCTCAAAAATTATTAATGTGGTCATTTCTCTTCAGCTATTGAGAACCACCCTGTTTGCCGACAATAATGGAAGATCGAATTTGAAGCTATTATAAATCATAATGAATAAAAGTAATAATTAAAATGCTTAATTTTTAAAAAATGTAAAAAGAATTCGTTTTAAATTCATTTTCACTATACCTTCCCACAATTAGCAAGTTTTTAATTAAAGCAAGAACGCGAAGCGTACTTGTTCCACTAAAGTTACAGAGCCATAACAAAAGAGATTTCTGAAACGTATTTTCCGGAAGATTCCACGTGAAACGTAAAACCATTTTTTTTCTTTAAATTTACCCTACTTGATTTTAAAGCTATTAAAAAAACTAAGACAATGCTTCAAAGTTAAGAAGGTCTTACTGAAACGATTCATATTGAGATATACAAAAAAAAAAAAAAAAAAAAATTGGAAAGAGATTATGCTTTAAAAAAATGACGGATAAAAGAAAGGAAGTTTCTTCAGTGAAATTTAATTGCAAACATAAAAAAAGGAAAAAAATTAAAACAAATAAAAGGAAATTCTTAAAGATTCACTATAAATATAATGTATTAATAATAATAATAGTTTATAAAAATGACAGCTATCCTCGGTGAACATCGATTCTTCCTGCAAAAATCCGTGTAACAAACTCAGACATTTATTCATGAGCCTCTCCCTTGAGAAACAAACTTTTATGATTCTCATACGAATTGTTAATTGTAGATTAAGTAAAGAAGAAAAAGGCAGAAAGAATAAAAAAGAAGAATAACCAAACGAAAATGTGGAGCAATGACACTGACGATTATGATGAAGGTGATGACAGAGAAGATTCTTCGTCCTATGCAAATTGGTGGATGGGGTTAAAGAGACGACGCTCCCTGCTAATCACCTATCGATCTGTACTAGTTAGAACTGTGAGAGAGAGTTCTTAACCCGTTCAGTTCATCAGTCGTCGTTTTGTTGTTGTGTCATCCGATTAGATTCCAATCTGCGATGAGGTCTTCAAACCTTCTGCTAGGTTAACATATTGAAGATTTGTTGCTAAAAAGAGCTTAAAGTATATAAATTCTTTCAATTACTCTTTACATATATAAAAGAGGTAAATCTGTAACACCATATGTCAAAAAAAATTACTGAACCAGAAAAAGATAAGAGGAAAGTATACTTTTAAACTCTTTTCCTTTAAGTTTATCAAGGAAACTTAGGTCAAGGTCTCAGCCGTATATAACAATATAAAAAGTCGCTGGCTAATAAATCTTTAAAAAAATCTTCATTCCGTCTTTTTGAAAGGAAAAGACTCATATTAACAAAATAAAATGAAGAAAGAAATTTCGACGCAGGTATATTTTTTTCCTATGTTGAAAGAATGTTGTCTCAAATGTCAACGTCTCCAAGGAATGCTGCTGCCCAGTTGCTTAATCACTTTGAAAGAAGGCAATTAACAGTTTGGCATTCTTTTTTTAAAAAATATAGTCAATCATAAATTTCAGGGCAACTTAATATGATCTAATTTTTAAAAAATATTTACGAAGAATTTTTATTTTTGTAAACGTAACCGGAACTGATCAAGTCTTGGTCGGCTACCCAATAAATGTCATCCTATTTAATGAGACATTAATATAATTAATACTAAAGCAGACTTAATCAAACAAATGCAATTTATTTTTTTATTATAGGATTAAAGTTAAAATTATATACCCAGCAAGCGCATCAATTCGGAAAATAAAAATCGATCATTAGACTAGAAGAATATTACTGATCGTATAGGCTATGAGAATTCGGTTTATATATTGAAAATAGAATTCCTTATCTCGATTAAATTAGGGTGGGATTTTGAATCCCATGTCATTGCAATGGTATTTGTATTGCGATACATATTAATGGTTCGTTCGCTTCGCTTGCCTTACCTTCCTTATTTTCATTTGCTCTTCGATTTTATTCTTCTGACCTTCTTTTCAAGTGACACTTGAATTTAAGGTGGGGGCGATGAAAAAAAAAAATCACTTCCTAAATGTTTTTAGGTAATCAAAATATTAAGCATAAAATCTGAGCGAAGTCAATATCAATTTCCATTCTAAAACTTTGAAAATGCCTCACATGATGTATTTCTTCTATAACATGGATGTTTCGATCGATATCAAAAAATGAATAAAAACTTATTAGTAATAGGCTTTTCTTGCTTTTCCAAAGGGTAACTGATTACCCGTACAAATGAAATTCGAATTTATAAGTAGTGTCTGAATACTTTCATGCACTCTATAGTTTAGCAGCATTGTCGTCTATGGCAAAAAGTTCGGCACTAAAATGAGAAATAATTTATTTCTCTTAACTCAGTGCTAAAAATATCCAGCAGTATAAGAATTACATTCCTTCTAAGGAAGAAGTTCATTATTTTTAACGGAAAAAGTAATAATTTGAATTGCCGCTATTGTGCACAATGGATTACGTTAATAAACGATTAGCGTTTCTCATTCACGTAACCAAGAGAAACGTCAATTACCGTAATTTTCGGCAACTCTTACTCCTAGCTTAAAGGATCTATTGACCGAAATATCGAGTGGTTGTAATTTTTTTTGTCAACCCACCAGGTATTTAAACCTTGCTGCTTGCGGAACTGCAAGCAGCTTTCACGTTTTCTGAGAGATGCGCACGCATGGAATCCATGATCAATATGTTTTTCGGGTCGAAAAATGACGTTATTGATCTCTTTCTTAGAACTTCTTCTATCCATTTATTCATAACCGTACATTAGGAAAAGCAGAAGAAAAGTGTTAGTTTAAAATAATCAAACACTTCATTAATTAAAATTATTATGCATTCATTCTTGAGGGAAATTTGCCCATTAAACAAACATATAATTAAGTAAAAATAATAGTGGAGGACTCTGAGGATTATTTCATGATTTAATGCAAGCACTATAACTTTTTCGGGATATGTTAAAATTAGACTGTCACAGCGAAACACAACTTCGAAGAGGGTGGGCAAATGGCAGATATAAACTATATTTCTTGTATATTATTTTATAAATCCATTTTTATCATCCATTAAAAAAAATTCCTGAAAAGGAATTCGTTAAGCTTATTTTTTAATTTATATTCTTAACAGGTAAATGGATCATTCCTGAGAGCTTTTCTATAATAAATTTTTAAAAAGTTGCATTCCCTTGTAATTTGCATGCAAGGAAAGGAAAAAAACCATTTCTCTTTTAGTCTAGCTCGCCAAAAATTCTTATTTATGGGACTGTGCTTAATATCTTGGACATAGAAAAGGCAAAGTCAAAGGCTGAATCTGCCTCCTACATATTCCTCTTTTATCTTTTTGGTTATTAATGTTAAATAACCATTGATGAAAGGGTGTATTACTCTAAACAATTTCATCAATAATTTACCAACAGAGATATGGCGTTTGATAAAAAACCCTCATGGACCCTTCTTGAGTTATTCTAAAATAATTAAGTTGAAAATGGAAACAGAATTATTTGAAAGGGGTGATTTGATAATTTCCATATAAAATTCATCTCACCACCATATACGACAAAGAGTATGTGATCATCAGGACATGAGGTCATCGAAGCTCAACATCTGTGCGGAATTCCTCTAAATAAGTCTCCAACGTTTGGATCTACAAGAAGTTATTGTGAGTTTTACATCTTTGTGTGGTCAAATATACATTCATCGAACTTAAAGCACATTCCATCTGTATATTACTTGTTTATATAGAAATTCTCACATCACCACTTTAGAATAAGCTAAAATAATGGGTTATCAAATGTAAAGAACTTGTACCAAACTAATCATTAACAAAAAGCTCGGTTGAGATTGTTTACATTTAATAAAATTATTTATAACCTCAACGTAATTCATTACTTCATTCGAAATTGACGTAACATGTAATAGCAATTATAACGATTGTCTATAACTTGATGCTTACTTTTTAAAAAGTATATTAAAAATTTTGTCATGGAGCTAATAATTTGAGATTCCAGCATTCACAGAATTTTTTTTCCATTCGTCGTTTACCTTTTCGGTGCCAAGGATGTTAAATAACCACTGATTCTATTTGAAATTTAACCTAGCAATTGTTCGTGTTTGTCCCGTTACTGAGGCTTTGCTTGGTCTTCCAAGGTTGTTAGTCAAAGGAACAAACCCAAACATCCTAACCTAAGTAATCTAACCTAACATCAGCGGGATTCGAAGCCGCGACTCACTGGTCCCGACAGGACCTACTCCTTAGCGCTCTGGAATCTCGGTTTTGAAAAATTTATAATTAGGAAAAATAAATTTCCTTTTTTTTTTTCTAAGTTTACTTAATTTGATAATTTTTAACGTGGTTGATTATTTTAATAACTTAATTTGATAGATATAATAAAAGTATGAATATGTTTATTTATGTACATCACCTATATTCATTTGCTTCTTACTAGCGTTCAAATCTGGTTAAATTTTTTAGAGACCTGGTCACGATCTCACATTAAAGGTATACAGCAAACCGATACATAAAGGGAACAACAGAATATTTTTGAAAATTGACTAAGGTGTCATTATTATTTATTTAAATATCGATAGAAGAATTCTCGGATAATTAATTATGGCGTTTACTCTTTCATACATGAGTTAGATTTCGTCGAAGCTATACACTTGATAAACATGGAAACAAGGAGTTAGATTTCGTTATAGCGGATTAATTTTGGGGAGTGTGCAAATCATTTGTCGAATCTTGCACGCATGTCCGAAACTATTTTTTTGACTCCATATTTTTTGCGTTAAAGAGGGAGGGCGAAATGCCTTTGGGGATTTTAGCATTAAGCGTGAAAGTAGTCGAAACGGCTGAGAGTAGCTCACGCCATGGCATAGTTTATTAAACTACTTTTTTCTTCATCCGTTTCGGCTCCCTTATAGGAGAAAGAAAAAGAGAGAGAGCACGTTGCCGGGCGAGAAGGTGGCTCCGCCATAGAAGAAGGGCGTGGCCGCGTAACTGCCCACCTGGGCTTTGGGGCTACGGACCCGATTAACATCAAATGTCTGCAATCAAGAGGGAATAAAGCAGAATTTAAAAAAAGAAAACACAACCCACCACCCATAGAACTAACAAACTGGCTAGTCTCCCATATTGCTTTCGTCGGATTCCAGCCGAACAATAACTCTTTTTTTCGATTTCGGGTCGAGTTTGGTTAGTTCCGGAGCCGCCAAGAGAGCAACCTGAACCGCCAATGTCGCTGCGTCATGGTGATTAAGAGGGAGAATGAGGGTTCACTCATAACTTGTGTGGTCACAGAACACTTTGAAAGTCTATTATTGCCAAGCCCTTTCATTTTTTCCCTTTCTTATAAAGCAACTTCATTATGGCTCCTTTTAATGCGCTGACATTCGAAGAACTGGCTTTAACAACGACCGTGAAATGAAGTGGTTCTTTCGATAAGAAAGTTAACTTCGAAAACTCGTTTTATAGTTTACTACATTCATACATAATAATTTATTTACTTTACATGTACAAGTAAATAGAAACCGTTTTGACATTGTATTAAAAAGAATTTAAAAGAATTTACAAAATGTGTAAGTATTAAAACTAAATTAAAACTAATTTTAGCATACGTTGTGACTTTATTAATGTACATGTATATAAGTGAGGGCAAGCATCATGGCATAAATGAGAAATTTTTAACGCATAGTAGATACCGATATAAAAATATATAAAATACATAAATTATTTTAGCGAAATAATCTTTTTATTTATTTTTTGATCAATTTTGTTTGAATGTAAGTAATTTTTACAATCTTGAATATACTATAACGTATTTTAAACGTTTATCCTGGTCAAAATACAGTTATTACAAGTTGGAACAGCAATAATTATTGTAGCTGCTGTCCGGTGTCTACATCTATACCAACTGTATAGGACCTGCTTACACAATACAGCCTCCTATACCAATTGCAGCTAATTATATTATTTTAAAAGACTTTCTTTCTTTTCTTGTATATACCGCAGGTCTGTTCGCACCATTGTTAAATGAAAAGATCATTTGTGGGCTGTAACAATGTGGAACTTCAACAATGGGTCAGATCTGTTGTGGGTCTTTATGGTCAACAATGGAGAATTGAGGAAAAGAGGATAGGGTGTAATAAACCAACGCCACCTAAAAAACAAAGCCTGGTCACTGCATCATCACACCAGGGCTGACAATCCAACTTTCATTGTTTACAACAAACGAAAAAGCACCTGTTGTAATCAGCGTTTTTTCGTTTGTTGTAAACAATGAAAGTTGGATTGTCAGCCCTGGTTTGATGACGCAGTCCACAAGCAGTGAGAAGGCTTTGTTTTTTAGGTGGCGTTGAATAAACACAGGGTAGTTTATTTTTAAATCATCTCGCTTTGACTTATCACTCTTTATGGAAGTCAATATCAACAATGCTTATGGAGCGTATCGGTTATGGACAGTCGCACATATTGTCGTAAACTCTAACACAGGGTGGTCATTAATTCAGGACATTTTTAATGAAGAATAGTAAATGAACCAAAGAACTTATCCAGCTTCATTATATTTTAATCGTACTCAGCTTTTTAAAACAAAAAATCTAAAAATGTTTCATCATGTGTTTTACGTAATTACAACGAATTCGTAAGTCAGTGGAACAATAACTTACGAAATGGTGAAAAAGAAATGGCGAGAAACTGGTTATCGACTGGATAATGTATCATGCCATAAATGGAGCACATTTCCAATTGTTTGAGCCGTTCTTTGATATAAACTGGATGTCAATGTATAAATAAGTTAGATAAGTTCTTCGGCTGATATTGCACTCAGTAGTTCATGGTCGTCCATCATATTATTCAAATATAATGTTTCAAAAATGTATTCTATTTTAAACGTTTTATATATCAGTTGTAACGAAGTTCAACAATGGGTCAGATATGTTGTGGGTTTTTACAATAGGGAATTGAAATAAAAAAGGACAAATCAATGTTTGTGAATTTCTGTAAAATTTCATCAAAAACTTAGATGCCGGATGCCCTTGTTATATAATTTAAAAAACTTTTTTCGTTTCTTGTTTATAGGCGAGTAGTCATGCAAAAAAAATTGGTGATTTAAATTCATTGGATTTTCAACTTTATTTTAGTCTAAACAAAACATTATTATACAGAATATTAATTATCTTTCTCACGCACCTCACTATGTTTGTACAAGTCTTCGAACTTTTGACGCGTTTTTCTCGGAAAATATTATTTTCACTTCAGGTCCCTTTTCGCGTAACACAACAATGATCTGATATAACAAAATTTCGCTATTTACTTTGAATGGATGACAATACCTATTTCCTAAAATGGCATAAATGGATCGTAATTTTTCCAAGAATTAAAGCATTTAATTTCAAATGTTCTTAATATTTGAAAACACTTATTGGAGCAATAATAATTTCTTTGCAGATGGATGATGGATAATTCAAATAAACAAGAACTTTAATTTTTTAAGCGGGGTATGACGAAAGGGCTAGTTTTAATGAAGTCAATAGTGTTTTTTTTAATTTTTTAATTTAATGGGATGTTAAATATTTAACTAAAAAACACTTGCAGAGGTTTTCAAGTCCTTTATTTTCCAACGCTCATATAAATTGAAAGAACTTCATAACGGCTCCTCTTAATGCGCTGACATCTTTTGCAGCCTCAAAAAATAATAATCTCGTTATAAACATTTAGACTGAATGTTTTCTAAATTTATTTTTTCTAATAGAATTACTATTTTTATATTTAATTCAAAAAATTTAATTCCTTAAAAACATTAAAAAATAAAAAAGCAATTCCTTTCATTTCATAGTGACTTTGACATGAGCTTATTAAAAGATAGCGTTGAGCTCATTCGTTAATCGAAGCATTCGTTATGCGAGGTCAATTTCTTTATTGCAAGTTACAGAGATATCAATGTTTGCACTTTGCATCTATCAATAACATTAATCAATGGAAATACGATAAGTAGAACGACTCAACATAAGGTAGCGTGGCCGAGCGGTCTAAGGCGCTGGTTTAAGGCACCAGTCTCTTCGGAGGCGTGGGTTCGAATCCCACCGCTGCCAGTATGATTTTTTTTGCAGGTTTCGCATTTTTTGCGTGAGTCGCATTATGTTATTGGTCTAATTATATTTTAATTATTTTAAAAAATATATTTGTTATGTATCATATCTTACATGTAAAGTTTTCAGTTAGTAAGATACTATTTATAGAGTTGGCATTTCCTTCACATGCGAGCATCTTTGGTTAAAGATTGCCTTATAAAGTTTCCTTTATTTTTAAAGTTACAGGCATTTAATGTTGAGTAAAGATGGCTATATAACTATAAACATAAATGCTTTGCGAAAAAAGTTATTATCTACATAAATAAATTGAAATTGCGGAATGGCACATACGCACGGCCTCCCAGTTTTTCATGAAAAGAAAAAAAAAAATTTTTTTTTATTTGGGGGGGGG
>JAHWFO010051442.1:4009527-4032291 GCA_023313115.1 Rhysida immarginata | reverse complement strand
ATTAAAAAACTTTATAATTCAAAAATGGCTTATCAGAGCCAAATAATTCATTAGTATTCGTCTTTGTGAGAGGAGTCCCTACAGATCAAATTTATTGAATTTTGTTCGCTTGTATGAATGCTACAGCTATTCTTTACTTTTAGAAAAAAAATTAATTTCTCTAAAAATGCTTAAGCAATAATCGCAAAAAGTACGTGAAGCACAGTTCAAGAAACACTTTTTTATGTATCAGTTCAAGAAACAGTATGTATCAACTTTTTAAATGGAAAAGAAATTACATTTTTTTTCTGTTCTGGGGCGGAGGGGGGGGGGGGGCATTAACTCCAAAATGGCTCATCAGAGCTATAGAATTATTTAGAAAAATTATTCCTCTCTACGAGAGGAGTCCGTATATGTTGAATTTATTGTCTTTGATTCGCTGGTATGAATGCCAAAACCGTTTTTTTCATTTTTATAAAAAAAATAACATCTCTAAAAAGCTTAACCAATTTTCATAAAAAATAAGTCAAAGGATACGACGTTTCGTACATGTATTTAATTTATTAGGTTCTGTCACTTGCCGTTTCTGAGGAGTTAAATGCACACATTGATCACATATCCGTATGTAATTCAGATTTTTTTTTCAAAATTTCAACTTATCTTCCCGAATCATGCCATTTGAAGTCGAATTCCGTCAAAAGAAGTTTTAAGTTGAGGAAACTACTCAAAAATAAGCCTGAAAATCCACTCAAAGTGAACAAAACTTCTAGATTAAAATGTATGTCAAAAAGCTTGTATGGTTGTACAATGATTATTAAGATTAAAAGTAATTTAAAAAAACCAATTTGCTGAATTGGTACATATTAATAAAACAGCTGATCATATAATTGTATTTCATGTATTGAATTTAATGAAGTTGTATAACCGAATACAGTCATTTTGACGTATAACCGAAATGAAGAGATTTCAA
The DNA here is from genome assembly GCA_023313115.1 of Rhysida immarginata. Taxonomy (NCBI): domain Eukaryota; kingdom Metazoa; phylum Arthropoda; class Chilopoda; order Scolopendromorpha; family Scolopendridae; genus Rhysida; species Rhysida immarginata. The sequence goes on along the minus strand of JAHWFO010051442.1, from coordinate 4,031,342 downwards.
CTTTAAATACACAATAAACTTTTGCCTCATTTTTATGACTATTATTATCATTGCGGAAGTGAAAAATCGTGTTACTGAAATCGTGTAATTGCTTTCAGTTCAATCCTGATATCTATTACACGGGCATACAAGTGCGTGTACCTAACACGACGTGTAACAGATGAATACCATTTCTTCATTTCAAGTAGCGACGTCTGATTAATTTAATCTTTACTAATAATTAATGACCTTTCCTCAGCGAAGTGAGGCAAATTAATTTTTAACCCCAGTTCTCACTTCAAACTCCTCTACGCTAAACAATGAGCCGAAAACAAAAAGCAATCCATATGGAGGTGATTAATTAACCACGAATCCGCTTAACAGGAAACTATGTTCGAAATCTTAATGGTTTCCAGAAACAATGTTATTTCCAAAGTGATCATAAATCATGTCTACAAGATTGGTTAGAATTTCAACACAACACGAATTCCTTTAGCATCATTATGATTCGGCCGAGATGGAGATTAATAATTTCGTCCATTTTCCTGTCACTCGAGACTATTTTGTCGTAGTCACGATATGAAAACAGGAGAAACAAACCGTTTTAAAAAATAAGGGGGACTGACCAAGATAAAAAGTGAAAGTCTATTTCTTTTTCGCCCTTGTACTGAAAAGAGTTGAATAACAGGTTCCTTTCTATTCAAAGGTTTACTTCCGCAATCAAGAAGTGAATAATAATAATGATAATAATAATAATAGACGTGGAAAAATTAGGGGGGAAATATTTTGATAAATAACTATTCACGTAATTTGTCTTGAAAAACATTAAAATTGTTAGAATATGCGTATATAGGTATTTCTAAAATAGTAAGGCTTCTAATTAATAATCGATATTAATATTTAAATTAATAACAACTTTATTTGTTAGTGCCTTCCAATATGACGTCAACAATCAGTTGATAAAGCCTTTCTGATCTGGATTCAGATTGTGAATTCGAGTCACGAACCAGGGAAGATTTTTTTCTTTTTAAATTAGCCTCGAAAAGAGTTGAAAACAACATTTTTTTGCTTTATTTTCTTGAGATCAAAATGTCAAGCTTTTACCACCAAACGCCTGCAATAAAAAAAATAAAGTTTGCAGGAGGAAAAAAATTTCAAAATTGGCGATGAGAGAAGATGAAGCCTATTTAGATGCGGAATTTTCCCCATCCGCCCCTTCATTATAATTCCTTAGAAATATAAGGGCAAAATGTGCAAAAACTAAGAGGAACTAATAAAAAATATTTTCAAATAAAGTTAAATATTAGATTATATAGAAGACGGCATTTAAATTTACTTGTTTGTGTAATTTTATGCGATTAAGTAGACAACTGATGAAGAGGTGACACCAAAGGTTAATTTACGAAAAACATTGAGCTAATACGAAATTTCTCGATTCTGCCCTGATGAGGAGGAATGATATTCAACGCAAATGCTTGCTGGGTAAATAACGTGTGATCTTTCACTAGATTTTTTTATTTGTCTTCTTGATAAAATTTTTGCACGTTTTTTAAATGGTAAAACTGTCAGTTCGTTGGGATCAATGAAAAATTTCACCTTCTATCTCTAGAAGGACGATTTCAACGGTAGGACATATCGTTCAACCTTAAAAAGACATCCGCTGTTAAGTAGATCCACTGTAGTAGGTTATTTTCACAAAATCGTTACTGAATCCTATATTTCTGTCTTTCATTGTTGAAAATACTCATCTCAAAAATGGTGAGTCATAGCAAAATGAAACCAAAAGTTTCCATCTCTACACTAATAGTGCACATGAAATCAATAACAGTTTGTATTGACAGCTGGTCTGACGGATACTATCGAAAAATAATAACTATCGATAATTGATATTCAATATCTAAGTATGTGGCAGCCGATGCCTATGTGATGTATATACTGAATGTACAAATAGCAGATTCTCTGATGCCCGAGTACACGGGTTCGACCCCGGCCGAGGACGGCGAGGATTTTTTCAGGGGGAAAATCCTGAAATCACGCACTTCCTTCGGAAGGGAAGTAAAGCCGTTGGTCCGTGTAGTCGTTTGCCAGCTGCACGTTAAAGAAACCTTGCGAGGCAAAATTTGCGGCCCCTATAACGCCGTCCTGAAATGACCATGGCAGTTGAAAAGGACGTTAATACCAAACAAACCAAACCAAATAATAGATTCAATAAGATATTAATTCCTCCCGAGGAGGGTATAAAAAAGTAGCGGAAGCCCTGAGATCATCTATTTTTACCCCTTTGTCTGCACTTTTTAACCCCCTCCCCAATATTTTAATCAAAAAATTGATTTTCTCGAACGTAATATTCAGAAAATGTAAAACAACTAATTTCTTTCGTTTCTCATCATTTCCGATCGAATGAATGTTGCCATAGTTCTAAAGACCAAGTGACTCCCACGCCCACAACTCCGACCCCGCTGGGGCAATTTGGCCAAACTTCATAGTAATGTAGATCTTGTCTAGAGAAATCTGCATATTTCTTTATATGCCTAAATACAATGTAAACTCAACCCCGTAACTCTGATCACAGTGGGCCAATCAAAACCAAATTAAACAGTGAAGGAAGGCATGCCCATGGTAAGCTAAGTTCGAAATTTTCTACATTTTTAGAAATAGAAGGTGAACATTCGGAATGTAGCATACCGTAGACATGTCCTACTTCACTATTTAGCTTGGTTTTAATTGGCCCACTGGGGTCGTTGTTACGGGGTTGAGAGTTAGAGGGGACCTTCTGTCTAAATGGTACATTTGGGTGACTTTCAGTGTATATAAAGGAGTGAAGTTCGGTATGCAGATTCCTCTAGGCAAAATACGCATTATAATGAAGTTAGGCCCAATTGTCCCAATGAGGTCAGAATTGTGAGGGTAGCAATCACGTGGTCTTTAAAACTATTAATGTACGGCTTGTGATATGTCATTCAATTGGAAATGATGAGAGACGTAAGTAGATTGATTTCTTTTTCATTATTGATGAAAATGAAAAAAATATGGAGGTAAAAAATAGACGAACTCGGGACTTCTGCTACTTTCTTATACTCTCCTCAGGGAAGGGGGGTAATTACTTATTCACTATGGAGTTTAAATATAACAATGCCCTAGTGCAGTGAGATGCAATTTATCAACTCAACAACTGAGGGCCATATTGCAACAATGGTATTCAACTGGACCTTCTTAAACTAGTGCACCCTAGAATTTTTTAATTTATATAATTCATGCATATATTCTATACTTATGGTTTAAAATTTTATTCTTGATTATATATCTTCACTATCATAAACACTATTCACTCACTCACAAACTTGTGCATATTCATAAACATCCACTCAAACATGCTCATACAAATCTAAGTCACTCACCAATGCATCTATCGAACACATTTACCCATTCATATTTTCACATTTAAATTCCTCATAAAATTTTAAAATTAGTTTTGATAATAATAGTTTGCGCATTGTGTCAACTGGTTTTTATATTTTATTTTGAATTTATTTTGAATTCATTTTATTCCTCTTTATTGTTTTAATTTCATTGTTTAAATTTATTATATTTAAAATTCTTATTGGCTAAAACAATTTCAATTCATATTGACTAATTGTATTTAATTAACTAAATTTATAGTTAGTTTAAAATTAAAATTTTTGTTTCATTGTTACATTGGTTGAGATTTGTTCACAGTTTCCAAAAACTAAAGGTTAATGTATTTCCATAATGTCTAAGAAGAAAACAGTGAAAATAGAATTGGATTTTTTTAAAATACTGATGTTCACGTGCACACAAAAGAGAGATAAAAGTACAGGAAAGAGAAACATATCTAATTAGAAGCTATAGGGTGCCCAATGACAGTGCATTAATTCTTTTATAATTTCAAGCGAAAGAATTCAGGGTACAATACATCAATAAGGGACAAGTACAAATCCCCCCTCTCCCCGTCATCCACCCACCACTGTAATTATTACGTCCCCACTCTCCTTTCTCACTATCTACCAGAAGTGACCCCATTTTTTCATCTGCGGGGTTTCTCTGACCACATTATCTAACAAAAGGGGGTTGGAGAAAAAATTTCTTACGTGGTAAAACAGGGTTTTCGTTACCCCCATCAACCTTCCCTTTTCTTGTTACTCTACCTCTCTCACTCTCAGATTTGTCGGCCGTTGAGCGAAATGGGACAACATCGTCCTCACCTCCTCCTTCTTCTTTGGAAGAAAAAAAATCGAGTCTGTCATCCTTTCATCACCAAAACCCCTCCCTGAAGAGAGCAATGTCGCGACAATGTCTGAAGAAGTGACAAGGGAGGAAAATTGAGGTTACGTGAAGAGCAAGAGATAATGTCTCTTCGTAACCCCTTCTTTCTTACAAGTCATGGCCTGTCAAAAGCAAAAAGAATTAAAAAGAGATTCTTATCCACCAATCACGCAATAAACGAATCTCGTGAACGGTCGCTTTAGATTATTATCTTCCAAGGCCTTTCTCGTTTATATTATTACAATGCTATGAAGTCTGACTCAAACGGCGACATTTCTAAAATCATATAATGTAAAATCGAAATTAAATAAATTAGTTTTATTAGCAGGAATCATACAAATTTCAGGTAGTTTTACTCTATAACGACATCTTAAATATGAATTTAAATTTCATGATTGCACCTTGCTTAGCTACGAGATCAAATATTTTAATGACAATATACCCCAAAGATTCTTAGAGCTATTCAAATGTATATTGACTGGATGTTAAAAATGTATATCATATCGCACAAGATTCCTGCTAATAGAAAAGTAAGAGCAATATTTTTAAATTAACTTCAAATGATTATAAAGTTATTTCATTTGAAGGCGATACCATATACAGTGTATTATAAAAGCTGTGTATCGGAACCTTATAGAAAGTATACTCAGAATGGTGACTGATATAATTTCAGCACGGAGATCCAATAAATGAGATGAGTTTTTCACAAAAGACTGTTATTACGTATCCGATGGTCCGATGGTTGAGTTGTTGAGAGTGCCATGGCTATCAACAAATTTCTTAGCAATCCATTTTAACAGTCAAGTAAAGCAAAATGTTAGTTGATACCAAATATACGCATAACCTCAGGAACATCTTGCAAGTCTTTTTTTTTATTATTATCTATTTTTTCGGCAAATAGTGTCTTAATTGTAAGGTTTGTATATTTAAATCATCGATTAATCTGAGAAGATTTGTAAATTTGTAAAATAATCTAAAGGGATACCATTTCTCAAAGTTCGTCTTAGGGTTAAGCATTTTATTTATTGCGAGGCCTAAATTCTTATGTACCCACAGTGTAAATAAAATTTTTATTATCTTCCAACGAACAATTTTCAAAGAAATTCAGTAGCCTATACAGATTTGAAAGCCTCTCTTGATCATCTATAAAATCTGCCACCAGATCCCTAAATTGAAAAGCCAACCAACAAGACATCTTAATGGGACTGAAGCCAAATTGGTGGGAAACGCTTCGCAAACCAACAAGACAACTTAATGGCATTTCGAATAGAAGTGACATGCATTAACGAAAGATACAGCTGATGGTATTCAATGCTTCTCCGCCGCTGGCAAAGATTTGTAGACAGCTTGGGCACAGAGTAGGGAAGGAAGGGCACAGCTTCCCTCCCTACTCTGTGGCTTGGGAGACTATTTTGAAGGGTGTTAAGTGAATTTACCCCCTCCCCCTTACGTGTACTCACTCATGTTCATTTCTGTTACTTTGTGAGCTATTTGTGTATTTCTTGATTAAATGACACTTTCACTTGTTTTTTAATTCCCCTCCTACCACAAACGGCTCCGTGCAGACCTCATACAGTGGTGGTATATAGGATAACCTTTCAAATGTTTAGATGTGGATTGTTACCATATATTTGGAAGAAATAAAACAATCGTCTTAACTCATTGACCATCTATAAAACGAATAATGCCTTCATAATAAGAATATGTTCCAAAATTAAGTATAAATAAATGTTGTCCAAAGAATGAAAACTGATATACAGAGTGGGACAAAAGTCTGTTACCACCCATACAATTTTAAAACAAGTCGCGATACAACAAATCTATTGCAAGCAACATATAGGAAATTAGGTAGGGGTTAAACAATAGTGTCGTCAAATTTGACCTTTGACCTAGAAATTTGAACCTTGCAACTTTGCAACCGTTACAGGTAGAGAAAAATTTCCAATTGTACAGTTGTAGAGCTCAAAACGCTGATTTTTAACAAAAAAAAAATAAATAAAAAAATGAAAAAAAAAATAAAAAAAAGAGATTAAAAATAAGCATAAAAATAAACCCACTGCGACAACATAAAATTTCAGTTCTCAAGCTACATTTGTCAATGAATGAAATGCTCAATGTTGGTGTCCTTCTGCAGTACTGCATAACTGTGCACGGTATTTCACAGAACCCATCATATTTAACATATATCTGTACAAGGCTGCTGAATTCGTTGCTTCAAATCATTTACTGATGCTGGTACACCTTGAGCACGGAAATTTCATTTTCTTGTAGTGGATTTATTTTTACGCTTATTTTTAATATCTTGTTTTTGTTAAAATCAGCGTTTCGAGCTCTACAACTGTACAGTTGGAAATTTTTCTCTACCTGTAGCGGTTGCAACTTTGCATTCAGAAAATCTAACTCTTGCTATAGATTTTGTTATTTTTTATTTAAAAGAAAAGTGGCATCAGAGCACCTTCAATAAACCGTAACTGCAGATTGAGATATTCGCGACCGCTGAAAATACGCATGTATAACTAATTTGCATAAACTTATGTCGCGCATTCTCGCTTCGTTATTTTTCATAGTAATCATTTAAAAATTTTTTTTGTTTTGTGCTCTACAGTATATATTTTGTCGTCTTATTTCAATTTATTTTACAGTATATCTACAAATCCTACTTTTGAACTATTTGTATCTTAATTTCAACACTTTTAAGATCCAGTTTTACTTCAAACAATATGCATATTTGTAATTCTCTTTCAGTCTCATGTTTCACTTTTTTTTTTTTTTATTAGAAACTTAATTTTCACTGTGACAGTTTCTCATTTTCTATCCAATTTGCTTTTTAATAAAGAGGAGAACGAAATGGGTTTTCATTCTCGAAACCATTTCTCTTTAATTCTTCAATTTTGCTCTCGTTTCTTCATCGACTGTGCGATCATTTCATTACATTCCTCCATCTTTTCAGTCTGCTTTCCAAAACTAATTACCACAGAAGAGAAATTAAGAGCTTATGCTCTAAATGAATGAGAGAAGAAAAAAAAGGACAGTAAAAAAATCTTTTGTTTTCTAAAAGAAAATTGCTTTTCGTGCATGCTCATGTATTTAAAATTGAAGTAATTAACCAAAAATGATAAGAAATAACCATAGAAAGACTCTCTCCTTTTCTAGTTCTTTCAACCATTGCTTTAAATCATCTCGCTCTCTCCCAGCCGCTCTAATAAATAAGACCGCAAGTTAATAACGGTCATTATGAGTTAAATTATTAATTACGATTAAAAAAAAACACACCTAGTCAAACAATTAATAATTTAAAAACATAAGTAATTCAGATTTGAATTTTGTAAAGCCTTCTAGTTAAGGCGTAGCCCGTACAATTGCTTCTTCGCCATTTCAGCAGAAATTCCACTTTTTTGAGTTTAGGGAGGGGATTCTGGTAGGGAGTATGATCTGTGTGTCTGTGTAGTGTGGTGACCCCTTGTAAATCACCGATAGCATAGGGAAACAATGGGGGGAACATTCAGGCGTCAAAGACACAGACAGAGACTCGAGCTCAGTGGAACAAGTTGTGATTAGGAGTGATCTAAAGGAGAGGGTGGATTAACAGAAAGGAATGATCTCGTTTTCCAAGAGAATGAAGCCAGGGAAATTTAAAAGGAATTGTATTTTATAGCAACTCCTCCTCCTTCCCTCCTTCAGAGTGGAAATTATCTGCGATTAACACGGGCGAAGTCCTCTAATATAGGCTACGTTGTGTTTTCACTCAGCGGCTACTGGGACGCGTGGTTGCGCCTTTTTTAAAAATATTTTCGCCTTCCGAAATTCTTGACATTTGCTGGATTAACCATTAAGCATTAAGAAGAAAATTTGCATTGCGCTCTTCTTAAACCTTACCCTCAATCCTGTGTATTAATACATCTGAAACACAACGTTACCAGTGATTTGTAATCTCTTAATAATTTATGTGCAAACTTTGCTCAATTTTCTGAAGATTATTATGCCAAGTACTTTCTCATTCCTCTTGAAAGGTCTCTAATGTCCTACTTCATTTGATTTAGAATCAAGCTTCGTATTTCCAGGGGGTCACAGTTCACACGATAGAAAATAAGAGGGGAATTACAGGTGAGGAGATCAAGGGAAGTAAAACAAGCGACAGAGCTTTATAGTAATATATCCTGTTACTCTAAATCGACGGAAAGTGGAATAAGTGATTACTAAACTGCAATTATCTCATCTACTTTAAGCAATGTAACGAAATTATTAATAAAACCAATTGGTTATAAAATTTTGAAAATACAATAAAACACTAAAATTGAGATAGAAAATAATAAATATGATAATAATTGCAATCCCGCTGTGATGAATGGAACAATGAATAGCCAGCATGCTGAGAGGGAGATCGAGAGAGGAATGCGGAATTGAGCACGAAGCTATTAGAAAGGTTTTCAATGAAAAAAATGAAAAATAAACATTTAAGTTCAATTTTAATTATAAATTAATTCACGTAACATCTTCGTGATATATTTATTCAAAGCGTTGTTTAACTGCTTTTTTAAAAAATTGGGACGAATGAGTCATGTATACCAAAAAACTATATCTTCGTAAATTCCCTTCCTCAGGCTGTTTATGTAACCTATGTTGTTTATAATAATTTTGAGATGAACTATACATCAGAATGTTTTGTTATTATTAACCAGATTGCATTCCAACGGAATATTGAAAGATAACACAAGCCTACAAAAAAATTTTTTTTTCATGGTGCGTAGGATTTTAGAACGGATTTTAGCTATATTTGGAGTGCTGAACTAAATATTAAATCAGGTTTTCTCTATCAGCTCTACTTTTTTTTTTAGATACATCCACTTATCTATCAATGTTTTTTTCTATTCAATACATTCAAGCATTCAAGTATGGTGTTGTAAAATTATTTTACAAGGATTGGTTCCTGTATACATGTACTTGCCCTTGTCAGTTTTCTTAGTTGGACGAGAGAAAACCATCTTTTCTCCGCTGCATATCAAGCTGGGCCTAATGAAGCATTTTGTAAATGCTCTTGATAAGAACGGATCATGCTTTGCATATACAGTGGTGGCCAAAAATTTAGCACCAACCAAATGGCTCTAAAAATATTGCCAATATTTGAAAAATTAAGGCTCAAAAATTAATTTCAGCTCTGCTACAAAATAAATGAGGCTGTCTGAACAAATTATTTAAAAAAAATATTCTTTGGAATATACACCATGAAAAGGGGAGCGTATTTCAAAATATTTAAGCAATTGGCTGAATACAAGTTTAGCACCCTAACTTGTTTGCGACTTAAACGTGGGTCCGCACTTGTAAGTTTGTTGTATTTTAATATACACTTTGTATAAGCAACACTTTTAATTTCACTTGTACATGATTTAACCAGCAATCATAGGAAAACGACAAAACATATCGCTAGTTCTCCGTGAACAAATTAGACGGTTACGCAATGAAGGACTAATATTTTATGCCACTGCCAAAATTGTTAACTGCAGAAAATCATGTTGTATACGTACAATTCGGCGGTACAACAACACTGGTTCTGTCAGAGATCGTTCAAGACCAGGAAGATCTAAAAAACTAACCTCGCACATCCATCGTATCATTCATCGTCTCTCCAAAAAATACAGACCCTTTTTCAACAAAGATTCAAGGTGAATTGTCTGCTCATCATCACGTTAGCATTAGTTCTCGTACTATTCGTCGACGATTAAACCAGTTTAGTTTGTTTGGGCGAGTGGCACAAAAGAAACATCTTGTGTCATTAAAGAACAGGAAAGTTAGATTTTGCTTGTACCCATCTCAAATGGACAACACAACAGTGGAAAAACGCGCTGTGGTCGGATGAGACAAAAGTACAGCTCTTTGTATCATCAGCAAAAGTACATCAGACGTAATAAACATGAAACACACAAGCCACATTGTTTACAGCCAACCGTGAAACATGGAGAGGGAAATGTGATGATATGGGGTTGTATTACCTGGCATGGCTTAGGCCTAATCCATCATATAAATCACTTCATGGGTCGTTTTGTTTACAAATCCATCCTTGAGGATATTTTGCTTCCTTATGCTGATGATAATCTGCCCCTTACATGATCAATCCAGCAGGATAACGACCCGAAACATACCAGCAGACTTGCCAAGGAATGGTTACAGACAATCACATCAAAATTATGGAATGGTCTGATCAGTCAGCAGATTTGAACCCCATAGAAATGTTATGGATTGTTGTCAAAAGGGCTGTTAAAGAAAAAAAACAATAGTATTCTTGCAGTACTCGACACCATCAAAGAAGCATGGAACAACATTCCAGAATATCGGTGTAAACGTTAGAGGAATCCATACACAGACGATGTGTAGCCGTTATTAAAAACTTTGGTTAACCAACCAAATACTGATTATATGATGTATTATTTATTTATTCTCTATATGGTGCTAAATTTTTGTCCACACCTAAAGGATTAAAAAAAATTATCCCATTGTTTCAACTTTGAATTCAACATGCATGGTTATTTGTTGGATCATTTCACACTTAATTCTTTTATTGGTGTACATATTTTTGTAACTAGTTGTAAAGTTTTGGTAACAAACAACGTAAGCCGATATAGGTGCTAAATTTTTGGCCACCACTGTATAATAAAAAATGCCTCAGTTGAGTACGGAAAAAATTTAAACAGGAATATATGACTGCCCACAAATAAGATAACTCATTAAGGACCCTGCCTTCGAAAATTCCATGAATGAGGCTGAGTGAAAAGCCTGGATTTCATTTGTTGCAGTTGTCGGAAATTTTATGGGCAAACGCAAAGCTGAAAACTATGTTGAGCTGGTAAATGGGATGTTTAGCAGTTTCAGATTCCTTGGGTGTAACATGAGCATTAAGATGCACTATTTACACAGCTTCTTAGACCGTTTTCATTTAGGAGACACCAGTGAGGAACCAGGTGGAAGATTACACCAGGATATTAATGCTATAGAAGACCGCTACTAAGGAAGACAGGATACGCAAATGATGGCAGATCACTGCTGGATTTTAAAAAGGGACTGTTCCAAAATACATTCAAGAATGGCACGGAAAAGAAATGGATTTAACTTAATATAGTGTAACGTATATTTCACTAAACTGTTATATCTTATAAATTTGAGCTTCTAGGCAAAAACTAATGCCATATTTAAATTCAGGGCATCAAATTCATATGAAATCAACTCCAAATACCCGGCACCAAAACCACTGTTGGCCAGTATAATAAAAAACTTATGAAGTCAAATTACCCCAATCCTCCACATTAATTAGTCTATTCGAATCAGATAAAGACTGATTGCACTTGAATGAGGTACACTCGATCGGAATCGCTGAAGATGGCTACTTAGTAACCGAAATACGTATCGGATAGTCCGGTATTTCAAATCTCCTTATGGATTAGAAGTTCCCTCCGATTTTGGTTGTTCCATTCCACATTTTTAGCTTAATTTTGTTTTTCCAATATCATTATTAATTTTGATTTGCAACAATGTTTAACAATGTAGTCGTAAATTTAATTGGATACACCCAGTCAAACAAAGAGAATAATGGCAGCAATGAATGAATATGATAACTAAATAGAATAATTTATAAAAAAGTAATAATATTTACCCAATAAACTGTATTCAGTGATACTGATTTCAAATTAAAAGAAAATATTAAAACTTAAGAATAATCTTCTCTAAATTTTTATTATCTCAGACTTCCTTTTCGGGATACCGTCTTTAAGTACAATTCATTATTTCACTAATATTGGCAAGGCCAACATTCGCCAAAAATTGGCAGCATTTGTTAACTTTGTTCCGTTGGGAAGCAACTGTGTTCGAACCCGTGCTATAGGGCACGAGTTGCGAAGATCTAGAAGTTGTTTGCAGATAATTTAATTAAAAAAATACCTTAAATAGTTTTAATACACAAAACACAACACTGCAAATTCAGCTGATCACACAAGCACTAATCCTCATCACTGAGTAGGTCTTATTCTCTTCAAATTAGTAGATTACACTGGTCAACAACATTTTTGCTACTAGGGAAATTTAGGTGTTCTAGACTAATTTGAGTGCGTTGATTCCAAATCTGAACTCCAAATTTCTTCTCTATCACGTCAGGATCTAGAGTTATACTGTATAAACTACCAATGTTTAAATTTGACATTATGTGACTGTTTTACACAACTGAAACTTAAACATTTAAAATGGTGTTAATCATAGCTTAGAATTCATAAAAATATTTCCATACAACAGATGAAGATAAAGCATTTATTCAAAAATGTTTTAAAGATTTGCTCTAGCACTTGTGCATAGCATTAAGTATCCTGTTCAGACACCAGCAAAAATCACCCATCATATTTGGATCTAAACGGCCTTAGTATCTTGTCTCCATTAAATTAATTTCTTGGTGAAATCTTTCACCATGTTTGACGCTAACAACCCCTAAGTCCAGCGGGAAGAAATCCAGATAACTTTACATGGTGACGTAATAGAGAAATTTGGTGTTCAGATTGCAACCAGCAAACTCAAATTAGTCTAGAACACCTACATTTGCCAAAGTAGCTGACAAAAAGTATTTTTTTTGTTGACTAGTGTTATCAAATTACAAAACCAAGGGACGAAGAGTACTAAGTACATATAACACAAGAAAAAATCTCACTGTTCATCATCATCACTCCTTTACTATATGTTATGAAACACGAATCTGAACACTCTCCAAAGATGCTTTTATAGAAGAGCCTAACCATTGACAATTATTCGTACTGTCATAGCATCAATAACATTTAGCAATATCAAATTATTCCAACTACCATACAGGAATACCTGTGGATGTGAAGCATATAGTGGCATGAAGGAGTGTTCAAGTCTACTTTTGCTCACGTTCTTTTCATCGACTATTGCAAATCTTGTATAGCGGCCTTATAAATAGGATTTTCTGCCATTGCCTTTCAGAGGCGTTTCCAGAAGCAATACCAGTATTAGCAGACGTGCAGGGAGGATGTGGATATGTGTAAGCGTGTGTGAAGATACTATCATATGGTGCGACAAAAACAACAGTCACGAACTTAATGACTGTAGGACTAAAGCAAACTCATAGATAATCGTGCATATAGTGCATCCCCAGCAAGCAACAATTTTGATAATTGCTGGCGACTGATTATCGAATTCGACGAAAACAAATCGGCTCATCAAAATTTTGGAACGCGCCTTAATTTGGTGTTTGACGACTTTTTCAATAGCTACTGCCTGAGAATATACAGCATCTCATATACGGAATGAGTTTGTTTGGAGTTGTTTTCTCATCCTATTCGTACGCTCTTCTACGTGATCAACTACTTGAGGCCTGTGGGATGTCCTGTAGGATATTACTCGATGATTGCATGACTATTCGTTGTACTAGATCTGATCGTGACAGATTTGCATACTGGCATGTTTGCAATAACATTCCATAATTTTTCAATCATAGGAGTTGATTAGTTTCTTTTCTCTTTATCATTAATTTAACGAAAAAGAAAACTGGCTTTGTCATGGTCGATCGTGACAACTAGAAACAAATCGTCAATCCCTATTTATGCCATTTAAAAATGCAACTGTTGTACTCCATACCTCTTTCGCTTTTAATATTCTGACCAGTATTCTCTGTGCCAATCTTCTTTTCAGGAAACTATAATTTCAATTCAGAGGTAGGTTTCATGCAATTCAATTCATTTTATGGCAGTCGAGGGTAGGATGGTATTTTTCGAAGGTGAGGGCCGTGGGCTCTTATCCTGATTAGTAATGGATCCTTTCAATAGCAGTCATTATATAAATTATGGAATTTAGAGCTTAATACAGGATGTTTCATAATTGGTGTCCCGTCTTTAGGTCCAAATAACGGCTCAAGGGAAACAAGTGGGGAGAAAATGAATATTGATTATTTGGTTTTGATGTCCACTAATTCCGAATAAAATCATTTCGCGTCCCTGGGGGTGAAGGGGTAAATTTTGAAAATTTTAATTTTGTAGGGGTAGGGGTTAGACCCCATGTATTATTTAGAAAGTTGTAGAGCATCATTAAAATGTGGGTTTAGCAAAAAACCCGGTGAAAAAATCTCATGCCCTGCCCCCTTTATCGAGTGGGTGAAGTGAAAGGTATGGCTAGCCGATGTGGACAAAAACCATACTTATTAGAAAACAGTAGGGCCTACATTTGGAAAATTAATGAGAATGAATGAGTCGTTACCCTGAAAAGCTAATAAACTCGACCGGGCTTTTCACTCCAGGAAAACATTATGAAATTTGAAAACTGTACATGGGAAATGGGAAATGTTTTTTTCTGTTTTTGTCTACATTAGCTAGCCATACCTTTCACTTTACCCACTCGATAAAGGGCAGGGGATGAGAATTTTTCAACGGGTTTTTTTGCTAAACCCACATTTTACATGATGCTCTACAACTTTCTAAATAACACATGGGGGTCTAACCCCTACCCCTACAAAATTAAAATTTTCAAAATTTACCCCTTCACCCCCAGGGACGCGAAATGATTTTATTCGGAATTAGCGGACATAAAACCAAATAATCAATATTCATTTTCCCCCAATCTGTTTCCCTTGAGTCGTTATCTGGACCTAAAGACGGGACACCAATTATGAAACACCCTGTATACACTTTTGTGTTGTTTAATAAATAACATGTGCATTGGAACATGTTAATGTACTAAAATATTTAACAACTTTAATGAATATTAATGCTCTGAAATTGTTTCATGTTTCATGAAATAAGCTTAATTGAACCTTTTTATTTATATATGTTATAATATTTTCTCCCTTATAAAATTCTGGTCTATTTTATTAAATTAAAGCCACAATTATACAGAAGAGGGCAAATCACAAGCCACTCGTTATTGTTTGAAAAGACATTTGATTTCTACGCCCTACGCAGAATCAATTTTATGGGATTTACCAATTATCGTATTTATCGATTCAACTCCAGGTTGGATTCTTGGAAAATATATATGGTAAGACTTAGATATGTAAGCAAAAAGAAAATTTTTAGGTCACAGACCCGGAAAGTATATTTGAAAAGAAAAGTAGGTTTGGCAATTATTATAAAAATAAATATTTTTGAAATGATGCACTAATCCAACATTCTTAATGAAACTGCTATTTTTTTTTGGATCCTCAAGGAAATTCTTTATTTTCTTTTAAACATACTCAAGAAACACGTTTAATGAGACATCAAATCCAGGAATTACACGTTTAATTTTCAAATTAATAAAAAGAATATGCTCTAATTACTAAACGGACACATGACGACCACGCTTTAGCTATGAGAATTCGAAAATTAATACATTGGATGATAACACCGTGTTCACAATATAATTACAAGGAAACTAATTACAATGAACAATTGAATGAATTATCACTTTTCTAGTTTCCGCAGCGTAATTTATGTTCTCTTATTACCTTTCCATATTTAATATCTCACCATCAGTTAATATTTTTTGCACCTCATTCATTATGATCCCACCATCCTCATAGCTTTGAATTCATTTTCCTTTTACCACCTTTTAGATTTCTAAAAGAGATAAAAATTTTCGCGGGATGTTTAGCGTCGGCGTAACAAAATTACTAGGTACATTTAAAGTTGAAGATCTCAAAAATATTGGAGATGGTGTTGCTTCATCATAAATTATGCAGATCTGGAGAAATGTGAAGCTTAAAAGCTTTTTCTTGTAGTCGTAAAATATGTTTAATAATAAATAAATCTTAGGTTAAGAAAAATGTCTTATTTAAGGCTATCGTGATAATGCATTATAATTGTTTTTACAAGTGATTTTCTGAATTGAAGAACTTAAAAGGAAAAGCCCTTATAGATATTTGAAATAATATTTTTAAAAATGTGAACTTATTTATCCTGTTTGTTGAATGGTACAGGATAAAGTTTGAGTGACTTCTTTCATGCAGTATAGGATCCTGTATATTATATACAAAGATATTAACACGAGCGTATAAGAAAATAGACAAAATTAACCTCGAAAACACGGAAACGGAGTAAGGGAGAAAAGTAAAAAAGCTAAGATTTCAAATTGGATAAAGACTGCCTTCATCAAAACTGAAATATATACACTGCTTTGCAATGAAATTGCCCACCCACAAGGAGTTATCCGAATGAGCCAAAATTAGGTTACAGCAAGAGATACACCTGAACACACCTTTATTACGTTATGGAGCCAAGACGTGCACATGTTTGCGCGATAGGTCTGGGGACCTCGCGGGCCATGGCAGGCAGTTGACATCATGCAGACATGCAGTGCTCATGTTTGCCGTGTGCGGTCTGGCGTTATCCTGCTGAAAGACTGCGCGGGGTATGGTGTGCAGAAAGGGCAGTAATACGGGCTGCAAAATCTCTGTGACGCGTCATGACGTACCGGGCTGCTTTCAGGGTGCCTTGGATGGTGACTAAAGGCGTTCTGGTATCGTAGCCGATGGCACCCCAGACTATGATCCCGGTGTTGATCCACGAAGGCGATATCGGATGCATTTTCATTGGCACGTTCCAATGATCTGCGCCACACCCGTCCGCGTCTATCGCCGGTGTCCAAACAAAAGCGGGATTCGTCGCTGAAGACCACCGGGCGCCGTTCCATTCGCAAGGCCGCTCGTTCACGACACCAATGCAGTCGTATCGCGCGGTGCTCAGGTGTCAGAGGAAGACACAACAATGGACGCCGGACGGACATTGTCGCTATTGACACTGGAGCAGTACCGGGAATAGTGATGTTGTCGCGCAGTTCTTGTCCGTTAGCGCTGTTCGCAGTATCCGCCTATTGGTACGAGTTGACGTGCTTCTCCGGGCCCCAGAGACTGGCCTTCTGGCATGTGTGCCTTACTCTCGCCATTGCCTCCATCATCGGCCTACGTCCGTGCGTCCCGCGACACATGGGCAGCAAACCGTCTGGTTGACCATCCAGCCTTGGAGAAGCCAATAATCCGACCTCGTTCAAAGTCCGTTAATCGCGTGAACGGTTGTCGTTGTCGTCGTCGTCGTCGCGGCATTGAGACCGTTGTGCGGATTACAGTACTGTACGTTCACGAGGCAGTTGCCTCATCCCTACTACATGGAACGTCTCGCACAGATGTCAACTAATGAGCCTTTACAGGCCCCGAACACCCTGTGTCAACCCAAATGGTCATGTCCCGTGACACACTGTATCAACCCAAATGGTAATCGTTTACTAGTCGGAGGTAGACGACCCCCCCCTCCCACTAAATATAAATAAGGTCGGATATTTCATTGCAAACCAGTGTATTTATAATAATACTATATTAAGTACACACGTTTTTTAGGTAACTGCGAACTCATTTCATTTTAAAATAATGCAATTCAAGACAATATTGTAAATCTGTCTTCAATAATGTCACCTAAGAGACATATTAAAATGACTGAAACCTTCAGATAAAATTTATTCAGACATGGTATAAAAGGTATTTTTTTCAATAATTACGAGTTACCTGGTAAAATTTCGGTCACCTTGTATTTCTGCTTAATTTTAATGTATCTGCCATTCTGTTTGAAACGGTTTTATAATATGATGTATTTTCACAAGCATGGACTTTTTTTTTTTTTTTTTTTAACTTAGTGTAATTTTATATATCAATTTAAATTTTGTATCCTTATTATAGTTTGCGTCCTTTAACAGTCTTCTGTCCAAATGTTAATATCCAAAATCCTTTGGTCCGCTTACAAATGTTATTTAACAAATTTTTTAAGGATTTTAATTTAATGGCTGGAATATTCTAGCATTAAACACATTTTTGCACTGTTTTAAAGGCCTGGCTGTTCGGTGTGTTTATTAACAAATAACAGATACATAAATAATCGAATCCCATATTCAAACTATTTAACAGAGTCAACCTTTCTGATTTCTGTCCTCCATTTTTGTTTTCGGTTAAAAATGTTATTAAGGGCCCGAGTATCGATAGTAGACAGAATGTTCGAAGCCTAAATGTTACCTTTTAAAATATCACTTACCAAGAAGTTGAAAAGACATTACGAGTAATTTTAGAGATTTCAAAATATTTAATAATACCTGCAAAGTTAGTCAAATTAATATGATCTACATGTTTACCATTGTTTTGAAAACACATTTTTTCCCACTCGTGATGAACGCAACTTACAACACTAATCTGGCGTTTGGTAATTGTGGCGATAATTTAATCAACTTCATGAGTAAGGAACCAAATACTAAAGTAGTATATCCCTTAAATGATTTTCAAATATATTTTTTCAAATAAATTGCAGTCATTTTTGAAAGTTCAAAAAACATTAAAAATCATGTTAAAAACATTGAAAGCTTATAAAAAAATTGTTTTTCCTATGTATGGAAACTTATAACCCACCCTGTATTTTTAGAATCTTGTTACTATAAACACAAAATCATGTTATTTAACATGAATCCACCAAGTCTGACTAGAAATACAATCTTAAACATTTCCTCACGTTTCACCTCTGAAGAAAATTACCGATTCCTTAAACAGATAAGGACATTCTTTTTTTGAGGTGCTCATTCCTCTTTGTCATCATTTTTGATTAATAAGATAAAAAAGAAAAACAAAATTGGTTTATTGTGGTTAAATACAAGGAATATTACCTACAGTAAAGCCTAATGTTCGTTGAATATTCTTAATATTAATTCTAGTGACATTTCCCAATTTTCGGATCCATCTCCCAAAATTTTGGCCAACCTTGCTGAATGTAAGGCGTGAATTGAGAATTGGGCTCTTGAAAAACGAAAAGGAAAAAAAACAAACAAAAAACGATGTTCCGCTCAACCGAGTTTCCAGACCATTGACCGGAAGCAGACGCTTCAGTGGAATTTTTGTGGCTCTCGTTCTCACGTTTTCACAGTTCTTCTTATATAATCCCTATTTTATTATTATTATTTTTTCTATTATTTTCGACTTCAAACCCATAACTCACTCAGGATTAAAAACTTTCGTTTTGTTTTGTTTTTTTTTTAATTCTCTGAAATAATAACTTGCATATTTTCTTCATGTGTGGAAAAGGAGAAACTCGACTCTCCCTTCTGATTTTCTCCGCACGCTAATGAGTGTCATAGATTTTTATAAGGAATAAGAAAAAAACTCAATAAAAAATTTAAATTTAAGAAATTAATTTAAATACCATAGGCAAAATTATGTTAATTAAATAAACAAAGAATTAATCTTCTCATGTGAGTGAATTACGGAGAGCATCTTTAACATGGTCACTCTTAATTGAAGAGGAAGAGCTAGAAAGGAAAATTTATGGGCATCAGAAACAATATTTTTTCCGAGAAATAAAAACTTTAAAGATGAATGTAACACGCATATTATTTCGTTAATCTTGTGTTTAATGAAAAAAAAATTCAATGTATATGCAATTTTTCATATTTCAACAGGCGAATAACGAAAACATACATTTGTCAACGCAATATTTATGTTATAAAACATGGAAAAAATTATTAATGCCAGAATATAATTCACATTCAACATTCGTAAGGTTTTAAGGTCTCTCTCCTATTATTCAGTGAAAAACTGCCCAATTATTGAAAGAGACGACCCTAATTAATACAAAGATCAAATTTATTTTTTTTTTCTGCAAGGTAATTATGACATAAAATTAATATTTTTTAGATGTTGTTTTGAAATTGCTTTGAAATACGTGAGCTGAATATTTTGAGAACTGAAGATGTTAAATGAAATTACGAATATGTTTAGCTATTACTTATTTAACACTTATGTCATTCATTAGTTACACTTTATTTCATTGAAATCAATTCCAAACGAGGGCGACATATAAAATAACTTCTGAACCTTACCAAATCTTAATCCTTATCGTTCGGATTTCTAAATCCTTAGGTCGCAATTTTAAACCGAACCATGTGGTTAAACAGGGACTTCAATTATTTGGTATTTTTGTCTAATCTTTACTCTGACACTCGATATAAATCACTAGGAAACCAAACAATAACCCCCCAAGTTTACCAAAGGAGGTTAATGCGTCCACTTTCTCTCTTTGAGAAATTCATTTGTCAACGGCGGGTTTCGCCATCTGTTATTATGGGCTCCATTGGATTTATGGCGAAAAACAGTTTCAGTAGAGGGGGCCAAGAATTGCCCGTGTACACCATGTAATTTGCTTTGACTTTCATGGACCTCAAATCTTCCAGAAACAATGTCTTTTATAACAGTAATCGTCGGTGTGTTATTGCGAGACTCATCCAAAATGTCAAATAAATTTCAAAGGAAAGCAGACCTGATGAAGAAGTTTGAAATCCTTTTTTTTGAGGTCGATTTGGAAATAGAAAAGAAATAAAAATAATATCTATTATGGGTGCATGATTTTACGCTCGAATACCAAAACGTTTCATTTACGGAGCAATCGTTCGATTCATTGATAATAGACGGGTTTGGTTTTGGATGTAAAAAAAATATCTAGAACTATAGAACACTTTCAATAATTTGAAGTTTACTATAATTTGAAGCGATAACTCAAATGCGAATAAAATCGAGCGGTTAAGCAATATCAATTTTCTACTTAGTTCCTTTACATTTTAAATTTTGGATATTGATCTTATTATCCATTTCTATTATATTTCTGTGTTTTTTTTTTAACAACTCCAAAGCTTTTACTTCTCTTGTTTATTTAGTTTTCCCTTTAAACATTCTTTGATTCATTGTCAATGTTTAATAGGTCATTGTATTTTGAGAGATAAGAAACAGAAAGTTAACGGATTTCGTTAACCCTTTTCCTACATAGATCATATTAATGATTTGAACCTTTATGAAAAGCAATTTAAATATAACTATTTAAGGTTATTTTCTCAATCCACTTATAACGAACATAGTTATAACGAAATATAAAGGAAATTTGTTTGAATATAACGAAATTTTGGAGCAATTTTGAATTTGCTATCTCGAAAATAAGCTTCAATCTTTTTTAGAAATAGAAAATGTATTAATGTCAAATTTTATTGCTTAAAGCAAGCAAACAAAGCTTTTATATTTCTTCAAAGCTAGGCAGATTAATTGCTGTGTAATTAATAATCATAGTAATCATTGAATAATGCGTAAGGCACTTTCTCTCTTGAAAGTTCTCCTAATTCACATCTTTATAGAACCAAATGTTAATTCTGTACTTTTATTTCTTTTGGTAATTAAAAAGCATTGAATTTCTAAGCATTTTCATATAGAGCACGTAATTGAGGGCTCTTTCTTTGTCGGGTGTAAAGAAACCTACTTTAAATAAAATAAATTCGCTATATCCACTATACGTTCATAAAGAAATACTGATATAATTAACAAAATTGCGGACACTGGAAATTCGTTATAAGTGGGTTCGACTATATCCCGAATCTGAGGATTAGCGATATACGTCCAAAATTCCTATTTTAAAGAGTTCTATAAGATAACAAGTTGAATAAACGAAATAGTTAACCATGTCTGTACTCAGGGAAGGGCAACAACCCCCCCCCCCTCCGAAATTGGCAACCATGCCAATTAAATC
>JAHWFO010051442.1:3972859-4009427 GCA_023313115.1 Rhysida immarginata | reverse complement strand
CCCCCCCGAAAAAAAATTCTGGATACGGCCCTGTAGTTAACGCAATGAGCAGACAAAGAAATCTAGGAAAAAAAACAAGAAATTTCTAATTAAAGTGTTTTAGTCCAAAACTTTCACTCGAAAAGCTGAGAAATGGAAATGACACTTTGACACCGAAAGAAAAGAAACACTGTCTCTACAAAGTGTGTTCGGAGGAAATGAGTGGGAGGTCAAAGGTTAACGTACATCAATGAAGCAATCAACATTGACCCCAATCAGAGGGCTCAGTCTCTAAGCATTCAAGGGTGCTGTGAACCCAGAGAAAGAAAATAAAATCAGGAAAAAAATAATAAAAAAAAAAAAAAAAGAGGAGGAGGGAGATCAGATGACGTGAAATCGCCCCTTCACGGATGCTTCAACCTTGATACGAATGACTGACAAAGTCTTTTGCGTTTTCTTCTTTTCTTTTTTATTTTCACAATTAAAAAAAAAACAAAAAAAACTTTTAATCGATTGCAGCAAGAACCACGATCCGCCCACGCATTATTTTCGATTGAAGTGCAAAGAGTTAAAGGAAAAAAATCTTTTCTTCCCTTTGATGTAAGCATTAACCTAAAAGAAGTAAAAGCCGACCACTTGATATGTTGATTAAAGAGAATACAATGGAGAATAAAGTAGAATTATCTTGATATTCTTAAAGGGAAGTAAAGTTTTTTTTTAAATCCTAAAAACGTTGATAATTTATTATATTTTTTAAAAATACATAAAAACAACCCAGGGGGTGTTCAAAAAGTTTTTTTGTCCAAGTGAGCTCCTCCATCATCACAGTAGGGTCAGATGTGTGTCACTCTCTCCTTCCGCCATCACATTTCATCCGTCCAGCCTTTTTACCTTGATTTGCCTTGACGTAAGGAGACAGTAGAACCAGTCTAAAGTGAAATTATCGTTTAGCCGAAGGGAAGGAAAAAATGATAAAACGATATGCGCATAACATTTTCTTTTCAATAGTAAAAACCCAGAAGTGAAGGATTTAGCTCTGAAGTCGGGCCAGTTTCGCTTAACCCGGATAAGTAATGAAGAATGACGACAGATTACTTCTTAGAAATTTGCAAATTATTAACATTTCGTTTGCCTTTCCTCCACTCTGTAAACTAGTAGGCTATGTTAACATAGAGAATTCATTAACATTTAGATTCTTGTAATGACATAACATCAATAAAAATTTGAGTTAAAGTAAATGTTCATTAAAATTCTTATTAAAAGATTCTTGCGGCTTTGAACGAGATTGAATAAGTATAATATTTATTGCTAGAACTAAGAATCGATTTTATAATGCGTTTTGAAAAGTTTAACAATACTGCTATTTGAAATCGAGCTATCATTTGGCATTATTTATCATCACTGCAATTGGAGCTCAGTCCCCAGTATAAACATCAAATGATGGAAAGTATAATCTTTTTTTAATTTTTTAAACCTTGTTTTCTCATGTAAATTTATGAGTCATATTAAACTTATAGTTCAAGGTTTAATGTCAGGTTAATTTGAATGTATCGGTTGATCAACAACACCTTCAGCCCATCTTCACTTAGCCGATGATTTCTTCGACATAACCTGGATTTCTAGATTTAATAAAAAAAGAAAAGCGAAAAATACTTAGATTTTTTTATTCCCTACAAAATAATTTCCAAATTGAATAATTAAATTTTTAACATTTTTTGGGAAAATAAGTATCGTAGCTGGGATTTGCACAATTTTAGATAAACGGTTTGCAAATAGGCCATATTCATGATCTATGTGACAAGAGCCGCAAGAATAATAAAACTGTTGGGCTTCGTGGTTATTAGGAGCTTTAGCATAAAAGCTACTTATAAGAATGCGCCCTTTGTCCGGCCGTTCGCCGTTTGCACGATAACTTGAAAACGGATCAACTTTTTTAAATTCTGTTTTCAGAAATATGACCATCAAAGTCTTAGCTCGGCCGTATCAACTTTTCAGAATTTTTCGTGGAACCCTTCAAGTCGAAAAAACAGTGAGTGTAAAGAATACCAAGCTAATGGCATGTCATATAACAAACGATTTATCGAGAAAGAATACATTGTTACTTTCTGTTCATCTTTTAAGCATTACTGACATCGGCGCGCGCACGTGAACTCGCTTTGTCGACACACGGTTGCTCATGTGCTCATAATCTATATTACTCAGTAGCGAAATAATGGAGCTACTTATTAGGAGCTTTAGCATAAAAGCTACTTATAAGAATGCGCCCTTGGTCTGTACGTTTATCCGGCCGTCCGTCCGGCCGTCCGCCGTTTGCACGATAACTTGAAAACGGATAAACTTTTTTAAATTCTGTTTTCAGAAATATGACCATCAAAGTCTTAGCTCGGCCGTATCAACTTTTCAGAATTTTTCGTGGACCCCTTTCAAGTCGAATTCACGTGCTAAAACAGTGAGTGTAAAGAATTCAAAGATACTGGCATGTCATATAGCAATCGATTTGTCAAGAAGGAATACATCGTTACTTTCTGTTCATCTTTTAAGCATTACTGACGTCGGCGCGCGCACGTAAAATCAATTTGTCGACGCACGATTGCTCAAGTGCTCATAATCTATAAGTTTAATAAGTAGCGGGAAAATGGGGCTACTTATTGGTTTTATTTTACACACTATTTGAATCGCCCTTCATCATTTCTACATTTTTTGAGGTATAAGGAGGAAATTCGGAATGTAGCTTACTATGGGCATGTGCACCTTCACTATTTAGTTTGGTTTAGATTAGCCCACTAAGGTCGGAGTTTTGGGAGTGAAAATTAGAGGGAACCAAAAGGCCTAGGTATATTTATGCATATAAAGGAGTGAAATTCAGTATGCAGATTCCTATAACCAAGATCTCCATTATATAAAGATTTTTTCCCGAGGTGTCTATGCCTTCCCGACTCGATGGCGGAATGCATCGAAAAGATGGGGACTACATTGAAAAATAGTGTACCAACTCTGTCTTTAATAAAGGAGCTGTAAAAAAATATTTCCGGTTTTCATTTGACTGATCCTCGTAAGTAGAATAAAAATGGAGCTACTTATTGGTTTTATAATGTCAGTCCGTCCCCTTCATAATTTCTACATTTTTTGAGGTAGAAGGTTGAAATTCGGAATGACTTACTATGGACATGTCCATTTGCATTATTTAGTTTGGTTTCGATTGGTATAAGGTGTCGGAATTACGGGGGTAGAAATCAGAGAGGGCAACATATATATGTGCTATTTTGGTACGTAAAAGCGTAAAATCCAGTATCCAGATTCCTCTAAGCAAGATTTACATTACTATGAAGTTTAGGCCCAATTATTCCAGTGGGATCGGGTTTGCGGAGGTGGCAGTCACTTGGTCCTTACAACTATGGCAACAAATAGCATGTGATATATCATACGTTCGGAAATGATGAGAAAGGAAAGAAGATACAAGGTATTTTTTACATTTTTTACATATTACGTTCACGAAAATCAAATTATTGATTAAAAAAACTTGGGGAGAGGTAAAAAGTGCAGATGAAGGGGTAAAAATAGATGACGTGCCTTACCCTACTCGGGAGGCGGGGAGGGGGGGGGGGGAATTAATTTCTTTTTAATAAACGTATAAGTGCATTTCTGCTTCACTGCTAAAGCTCCTCCTTGGAATGTTTACAAGATTTTATTGGTTTTACAATGTCTTAACTGTGTACCCCTTCATAATTTATACATTTTTTGAGGTAGAAGGTTGAAATTCGGAATGTAGCTTCCTATGGGCCCGTCCATCTGCACTATTTAGTTTGGTTTTGATTGGTACACTGGGGTCGGAATTACGGGGGTTGGATTCAGAGAGGACAACATATCTATGTGCTATTTCGGTACGTAAAGGCGTGAAATTCAGTATCCAGATTCCTCTAGGCCAAATCTACATTACGCCTACTATGAAGTTTAGGCCCTGGTGTTCCATTGGGGTCGGATTTGCGGGAGTGGTAGTCACGTAGTCTTTAGAACTATGCCAACATATGGCTTGTGATTTAACATACGTTTGGAAATGATGAGAAAGGAAAGAAAATACGAGGTTTTTTACATTTTCTACATATTACGTTCAAGAAAATTAATTTTTCTTTAAAAAATTTGGGGAGAGGTAAAAAGCGCAGATAAAGGGGTAAAAATAGATGACTTCAGGATCTGCTACTTGCCTTACCCTACAGGGGGAGGGGGAATTAATTTTTTAATAAATGTATAATGTATTTCTCCTTTACAGCTAAAGCTCCTACTTGGAATGTTTACAAGATTGTATTTCGCAATGAAAATACAAACTTCAATTCCATAAAAGATGGGACAGGGTGAAAACATACGACACAGCAAAATATTGATACACTGATGTATTGATTCATTTCGAAAGAAGATAGTTTATTGGGTAGGTATTAAACATTTCGGATAAATATTAGGTTTTTTGAGAACTGGCGGTTGCATCACACTCCAAAAAATGTTGGGACAGTGGGCGAATTACCATTGGGTGACGTCTCCCTTTCTTCTGGTCACACTTTTTAGCCATCGAGAAACAGATGATACCAATTTCTGTACCGTTGCAACAGGAATCTGTTGCCATTCCTATTGTACGAGAGTTTTCTGCTGTTGAACTGTTCAGGGTCGTCGTTGACATAATTTCCTCTTGATAATTCGCCATATATTCTCTATTGGGGACAAATCGGAACTGCAGGCAGGCCATTTTAACACCCGAATTCGTCTGCTGTGTAGCCACTGTCCTGTTATGCGAGCCGTGTGGGGTTTAGTATTACCTTGTTGAAATAGAAAGGGACGGGTTCCAAAAAGACATCACCAAGAAGGCAACATATGTTCTAAAATTCCAATATATGCTTGTGCATTAACGGTGCTGATGCAGATGTGCAAGTTTCGCAATCCATTGACACTCGTGCAGTCCCAGACTATTATTGAAGCTGGCTTCTGTACAGCAAGTCAGCAACAGGCAGGATTGTCCTTTTCCTCTTTGGTCCTAAGTACACGCTGACGATTTTCGCCAACAACAACCGTAAATGTAGATTCATCGGACCACAAAACAAGTCGCCACTGGGCGTCAGTCCATTTCAGATGGGTGTATGCCCGAGCCAGGTGCTTACGTTTCTGCAGTTGTTTACAAACACCTTTCGTTTTGCATAATAGAGTTTCAACTCTATTTCGTGATGTAGCGGCAAACGATATTCAACGATAAAGGTTTCTGATAGAATCCTCGCGCCCAATCTGCAATTTCTATCACTGTTGAATGCCTATTTTTAATGTAGTGATGTCTGAAAACCCGAAGATCACGAGCAGTCAGAATTGTGTTCGTCCATTCCCTTTACAAACGATGGTATTTCCACTTGCCTGTACCTATTAACGCTATGAACCGTAGATGATGAAAGTCCAAGACTCCTGGCTATTTCATGCTGATTTACTTTGATTCTAAATTATTGGATAATTAGGAGCTTTAGCATAAAAGCTACTTATAGGAATGCGCCCTTGGTCTGTACGTTTAGCCGGCCGGCCGTCCGCCGTTTGCACGATAACATGAAAACGGATTAACTTTTTTAAATTCTGTTTTCAGAAATATGACCATTAAAGTCTTAGCTCGACCGTATCAACTTTTCAGAATTTTTCGTGGACCCCTTCAAGTCGAATTCACGTGCTAACACAGTGAGTGTGAAGAATTCAAAGGTACTGGCTTGTCATATAACTATCGATTTGTCAAGAAGAAATACATTGTTACTTTCTGTTCATCTTTTAAGCATTACTGACATAGGCGCGCGCACGTGAAATCGCTTTGTCGACGCACGATTGCTCAAGTGCTCATAATCTATAAGTTTAATAAGTAGCGGGAAAATGGGGCTACTTATTGGTTTTATTTTACACACGATTTGAATCACCCGTCATCATTTCTACATTTATTGAGGTAGAAAATTGAAATTTGGAATGTAGCTTACTATGGGCATGTGCACCTTCACTATTTAGTTTGGTTTTGATTAGCCCACTAAGGTCGGAGTTTTGGGGGTGAAAATTAGAGGGGACCAAAAGGTCTAGGTGTATTTATACATATAAAGGAGTGAAATTCGGTATGCAGATTCCTATAAGCAAGATCTCCATTATATGATTTTTTTTCCCGAGGTATTCATGCCTTCCCGACTCGATGGCGGAATGCATCGAAAAGATGGGTATTGCAGTGAAAAATGGTGTACCAACTCTGTCTGTAATAAAGGAGCTGTAAAAAAATATTTCCGGTTTTCATTTGACTGATCCTCGTAAGTAGAATAAAAATGGAGCTACTTATTGGTTTTATAATGTCAGTCCGTCCCCTTCATAATTTCTACATTTTTTTGAGGTAGAAGGTTGAAATTCGGAATGTAGCTTACTATGGGCATGTCCATCTGCACTATTTAGTTTGGTTTTGATCGGTATACGGGGGTCGGAATTACGGGGATGGAATTCAGAGAGGACAACATATCTATATGCTATTTAGGTACGTAAAGGCGTAAAATCCGGTATCCAGATTCCTCTAGGCAAGATATACATAACTATGAAGTTTAGGCCCAATTGTTCTAGTGGGATCGAATTTGCGGGGGTGGCAGTCACTTGGTCCTTAGAACTATGGCAACATATGGCATGTGATATATCATACGTTCGGAAGAAAGGAAAGAAGATACGAGGTTTTTTTACATATTACGTTGGAGAAAATCAATTTATTGATTAAAAAAAACTTGGGAAGAGGTAAAAAGTGCAGATGAAGGGGTAAAAATAGATGACTTATCTTATCCTACTCAGGAGGCGGGGGGGGGGGGGGTTAATTTATTTTTAATAAACGTATAAATGTATTTCTGCTTCACGGCTAAAGCTCCTCGTTGAAATGTTTACAAGATTTTATCCTATTGTGCATATCTTGACTCACTGTCTTGCCTCGACCCATGTTATCGTGTAAATGAGTGGCCGTAATGTTCTTCATAAGTTTCGAGAATATTCATGTCACTTTTATGGCTTCGGTGTGGTCTTTTCCTTCCGTCCCAACTATTATGGTGCATGTTGCCAATGGCAATTTCATTAAAAAATTATATACGACCAAAAAAGACATCGGCATTTATAAATTGTACATATTTTATTTCAG
This sequence comes from Rhysida immarginata, assembly GCA_023313115.1. Taxonomy (NCBI): domain Eukaryota; kingdom Metazoa; phylum Arthropoda; class Chilopoda; order Scolopendromorpha; family Scolopendridae; genus Rhysida; species Rhysida immarginata. The sequence goes on along the minus strand of JAHWFO010051442.1, from coordinate 4,002,292 downwards.
CCACTTCAAACGCATTTATTATTTGTAATTTCGCTAATACGTACATATTTACTCAATCTTATTTTATTTGCATTTTTCATATTGTCTCAACTTTTATGGAATTGGGTATTGTATTAATTGGAAAGAAGTTTAATGTATATTCCCTTTTAAGTATCGAAAAACTTTCAACATCCTTTTATTAATGATAAATAGAATATATATTATCTAGCTAATTATCATATTACAGTATATGAATGCAAAAGAAGATAAGATCTTTAATAATATAATTAAATTATCAATTGTAACTTCTTTGGCATTCTGTCAAGCTCCTAATGTCTATGCAAATTATTAAATAATTTTCGAAGTTAAAATTGAAAAGCCAAATGTATAAGTGGAGATGATGGTGTCAATTTCGTTTTGACTTTTTTTTTTCTTTTTCTTCCTTTCTATTCTACGTGATATCTAAATTTTTTTGCATATGAAATCACCTGTTTTGTATATAAATGGTTGCTATTAACGGTAATAGGAGAACACTAGCTTCAAGAAAATATATAGGAATGTTTGGGGGGTACGGATTCGACCAGATCGCGATAATTTTAGGAGGTAACATTTTCCCGAAATCGTTGAATGACTGACATCAGTCTGATTTGATAGACCCTTCAACATTATCTTTTAATTTCTCCATGAGATTGAGTTAGAAAGACTTAAATAGCCAAGTAATATGGGAAAACCTTTCAGACGCTCCTTCAACCTATTAAGGCCTTTATATGCGATCCTGTGTCATGGAAAATTGCCTTAACAAAACTCGGATAAGAGACAACATTCCCACGAAAGCATTTCTACAGCTGCTGTCTTCTTCAGCGTATCAGATTGTCCTGTTGTAAGTACCCGCCACCAAAGTAGAGAGGCATACGGTTCTTGATCTAACCAAGTAGAGTTTAAAAGTTTCAAACTTTTTTTCACCTTCATTAATGATTTTAAAGCAACTCATTAAAACATTTCCTACACCATTATCTTTCTTAGCCAGCGTGGAGAAGAGTTTATATCCCCCTCCCCTATAAATTCTCATCAGATCACATGATCATTTTCCAATCACCTGGAGTTCCTTCGCCCACTGGAGAAATGACAATACAACCATGACCTAATAAACTAGGCCGGACCGCAGGATACAGAAGAGAACGGTGAAACAGTATCGCATTAAATCAGCAGAAAACATTCAGAAATCCAAGATCCTTCCTTGTATAAAGTAAGCACTGTGCCAAGTGTCGCTTCAGTTGTATAAAGACCGACGAAGACAGAATTAGCAATAGCGAGGTGTCTTACACAGCAACGAATCACGCTACACAAACTGACAGTCTATGGACTGACAGTGGAGAATGCTGAGTGAACGGTACTTAACCGGCTGCATTATGCCACAAATAAAATTTGGTCCTTTTGGGGACATACAGATTTAGGAGTATTTCTCATGGCTCGGGCTAGGCTCGCAGTTCCTGTGAAGGAATTATAAACACGAAAGTTTTAACAATTCAATGCTGCTCATATCATGGCAACAGCATCAGCTGATTTGTTGACTGCAGTCATGACTGTGGATCTTAACAGAAAACTTTTGGGATGAAGTGGAAGTTTGGCTGCAAGCTAGGTCACGCCATTCCACAACTATTACGGAACTGACCACGACTTTTTGCTTTAGGGAAAATGGTGTGCATTTCCAACTGCGAGATTTCAAAAGCTGGTGGATATCCTGTACGATAGACTGAATATCAATTTTTTTACTTCGTTGCATCATTTTGTGTAAATCTTATAAAATTTTGCCGAATCCTTACAACATACTAATTTCAGGCGGTCATGGAGAGTATTAAGGCCAGTGATCAGAAACTAAAATAATAGAGCAGTCGTCAATAGAGAGCGTAATAACAATATGGGATTAAGGTGAACTTTTTTCTCTATAAAAAATATCTTCCAGAAATAAATCGTCGCTAACATGATTGTTTTATTGCATTAAAATTACATTCATTTACGGCTATCATTACGACTCTAGCGCCTTTTCGCACATTAAATTAATTCAGGTTAGACACCTAAAAGAAAATGTGGGTGGAATGTGTATTAACCACAAAGGCAATTATTTTTAAGTACTTTAGCTACTTTTCATTCCTCCTTTTCATCTTTTTTTTCTTTCACGGGTGACACACTGACTCCTAGGCAACTCCCATCGATCTAGAGAAGTTCAAGGGATTGTTTTGTTCCGCTTTCCTTTACATTTTTTTGGGACTGATTTTGTTTTTTCTTCTTTTTCATTTTCTTTCCCATTATTAGACGATCGAGATCAAAGCAATGGAAGAAGGGAAAAAAATCGAAGCAATGAAAACGCGGTCACCCGTACTTCTTACAAAATTCTTACGAGTTTGAATTTTTTTTAACATTATGTATTAATTTCGAGACCGTTCCTCCTATCTTATTTTATAACCATACGTCTTCTTTGGTTTCTTATTCAGGTTCTTGCATAATTATAAGTTCCCCTTCTTTCATTCTTTTAGCTTTATATCATTTGTATTCTTTCTCATCAAAGCGTTGTCACGCTTGCTATTTAACATTGTGAAATTATTTCTCGAGAAATATGAAGTCCGGTTAATCGGATGAATTGGGAACAAGGGAGGCAAGTTGAACAAATGATAGAAGCATGGATATTATTAAAATTTCGGTTGAATGCAACGATCCATCAGATTCAATAAGTTGAAATAAAGATACAAGAATATTTTTTTTTAAAGTAGAATTTAAAATTGTAGCAAATATTGTATGAATTCATGTCAGACAAGAACACGGTGAACATATTAGGCTCTCCATAAAACAACAGATATTCGCCTCAGACGTAATGCTAAATCGAAATCGCTCAAACGGATTCGAGTTACAGTTCTACTCTGTAGCCAAGAAAAATGAAGCACCATTTGTGAAATGAATCATTTCAAATTTACCGTAAGTAAATCGTCTAAATCGGCGAAAAGAAAAAAATCTCACTCATGCAGCTAGGTGTATAAGGAATTTATTGGAATATGATTCTTGGATTGCACATTTGGTATTTAATAACTGGTTGGTTCTTTTGGCAATGCTTAATACTTCCTCTGTCCGAAAATATGTTATACATTTCAACATTATTTTTATTTTGTAAATTGTATATCCTACAATCGGACAGAGGGAATATTTATTACCATTGACGATCGTTTCGGCGATCTTATGCGATTAAGAATTACAAGTTTTTCTAATTGTGAGAAATTTTTGTATTGTATCGTTTAGTGAAAGACACGGGTGCTTTACAGTACACAATTTATTGAATTGCACAATATGTAATAAATTTTATATCGGATTTTCTACTCGAAATTTCATAATAGGATAAATAGTAGAAATTTCAAAAGACATACGCGATCCATCTTCTTGAAACATGGCATCCTATTCAACCCATTGAAGAAACCACGACTATAATAAATAATTTCAACGATCCCTTTAAAATCAAGTATCAAAATCTATAAAGTATTCTTTTCCAACATCAGATTTGTTACTAAATATCCAGCAGACAAATTTTGATATTTCCCAGATTCTATCACCATTTATGATCTTTTATAAATGCGTTTATCCCATTGATTGTATCTCACCACCCTATAAATGTTGTATCTTCACCTAATGTTTGCTCATTTCTCTTTGTTGTACATCAAATTCATTGTAAACAAGGTCTTTGCTTCAAATTTAAAAAAAGCATCTTCTTTACAATTATCACGAACCTGTTGTTTATCTCATTCAATATATTGTGTATTCTAAAAGCATCAGTCTCTTTCTCTAAAATAATATTGTTCTGAACGCTTTATATTGTTATTTCATATGGGCCAAAAGACTCAACCAGTTATATAAAAAATATTTTAATCCCATCCAAAAAAAAAAAAAATCAATCGAAGCCACATGAATTGTTTTCCTGCTTAAAAAATCTTATGATTAGAATATAAATAATTTCTAAAGCCTAAAATGTTGTTTCTTCGCTATCAATTCTGTCTGACATTCTTTAACATAAATCACCCTTAATTAGCATAATAAAAACAGCCGTTTATTCTTATTTAGGTAGAACAAGAAACCTGTCAGCAACTAGACTTCGGTAATGGACAATGCATAGCTAAAATTGCGCTTCAGAGAGTTTGTTATAAGAACTACTTTCTAACTTTTATCCAATTCAAACTTTTTACACTTTGACTAACCCAGATATTACAGAAAATAAGATTTTTAATATTATATTAGTAAGTAGAAATATATGACTACAAAACATGATTTAATGATATCGGTAATTCATGATTTAGTTACTCTTTGGATTTGTTTCGGACTTCCATTAAAGTATAATAAAGAAATCTTGAAGGGAATAAATAATTAATCAGGCCATTAATTATGAAAAAGAATTTAAGGTTTGGAAGTTAGTGAGGAATATGTTTCCATACTGTTGAGCAATACTGATATACAATTTTCATATTCGCGTGAGTAAAACTCGACTCGACATGAACATCAAAGACCTTACACAAAGCCATTGTATATACCATCCTTTAAGACCTTCATTCTACATTATTCTTTCTCCAACAAGTGAAAGTGTTTTTTTTTCTTAAATCCTGTTCAAACAAGTTCTCCCTCGTCCTTTTTCTCCTTTTCTCCCTCCGAGTAAGTAATGGATTGATTTTCTTTCGTCATCGGTCGAAAGCTGGTCGGGCCTGTTCTCCTAATTTTTTATCCCATGACGAAGGTGTCGAACCGTCAGAATAAAGTCCGTGATTATCCGCAGGTGAGTGGGAGGCGAAGCTACCGTTCGGGCCTCCTCAAGTAAATCTAAATGCAAATACCTTCTTCAGTAAAAAAGGACAAAAAAGTCATGCCTCTCTTAAAGCAAGGCGATGTTAAGTAGGAAGTTTCTTCATTAAGAATTCTTTTCAACAAAATTCGAAATCAGAATTTTTGCAGTGGTAGGTTATCTCGTCGATTTAACTTTTTTTCACAAACTGAAGTTCTTGTTTTAAAAAAAGTATAAAAATGCATCTTCTAAAGTAATAAATTAGGAAAAAGAAATTGCCAAAAACTCTCATAAAATATCTAATTTTTGAAACAGCATTTTTTGGCACTGTCTATTTCAAAACTTTTACTCTTTATATCACAAATATTTTAATAGCTTACAACTACAGTGTATTCTAAAAGTTTGGGTAAACTTGAAAAGTGCTAAATTTTCATAATAAATCAAAGATAGTAATCTATTTCATTGATAAGGTTTTTATTTATATCATAATAAACATATTCCAAAACTAACAAATGCTACCAACTAAATTATTTGTTGAATAAATAATTTTATATAAACAGGTTGTGCCAAAATATTTTTAGGTAATATTTGAAAAAAAAAATTCATTTACAATGGAACTGTCCAAAACTTTGAAAATCTACAGACCACTCTTATCTGAAAAATCAACTGTTGTTTTTAATATGCCAAGCAAAGACAATTTTCTGCTCAGGAAATTGATCTTGCATGGAAATTAAAAGCATAAGGCCAATCAGTAGTTAAAATTGCAAAGAAATTAAAAAAAGTGCTTTTGGAATTTACAATCTCTTTATCGATGATCCATCTTTCACAGCAAATTCAAGATCAGACCGTTCAAGAGTCACTTCTAGTAGAGATGATCGCATGGCTGCTCAACTTGCTAGCCAACAAAACAGATATGTTCGAGAAATACAACGTGAATTAAAATTAAATGTCTCAAACAATATTATTCACAGGCGTCTAGCAAATAATTCAAATATTTATGCCACTACAATGAAGAAAAACCCACCTCTAACAGATAAACACCAGAGTGACAGGCTTAACTAGGCCAGAATGCACATGAGATGGGAAGATGAATGGATCCTCGTATTGTTTAGTGATGAAAAGAAGTTCAATCTCGACGGACCTGATGGAAGAAGATATTATAGGCATTATTTGAGGAAAGCACCCCGAGAATTCTAAAGCAGGCAGCAGGAAGATCATTAATGTTTGGGTTTGCTTTGCCTTTGAAGGTGCATCGGAAATTGCCAAGATATGTGGCCGACATAGATATGAGAACTATCAGCAGGTCATAGAAGACAATATCATTCTAAGTGCGGAAATATTGGGTTGACCATCTTGGATTTTTCAACAAAACCCTGCTTCGATGCATGCATCAGAGTCAACTTCAAAATAGCTTAGCGACCATATTATCAATGTTATGGAATAGCCATCGCGAAACCCTGATCTTGTAATACATCACGGCTTGAAAGGAGTATGCCAACCAACGACACTTTAAATTTGTAAAAGAGTTAGAAAACTCGTCATTGATTATGTGCTAGAAATTTCACCCGAAATATTTCCAAAACTTAGTAATCAAATGCCATATCGTATATTTAAAGTTATTCAATCAAAAGGAAAAGCAATAAATTATTGCAAAATGTATTAGTTTATTTCATGTGAAAAAATATTCACATAACCTAAGCTTATGGGACAGCTGTCTTATGAATATTTTTAATTTAATAAATACAGTTCCTTAAAATGACTGTGTTTCTTTGCGTTTAAATAAACACATTATAAATGAAATGTACTTCTGTTTTTTTATTGTTCCAAACATACTCGTAATTTTCATGTTTACCTAACTTTTCGGACATACTGTAATATTAAAATTAAAAACTGTTCAATCTTTTCCCTCCCTCCCTCCAAGAGAAATTAATTCTAAATCCCAATATCGTCATAGTGCTCTAATTTCCAAGACAATTCAAAAAAACCGCTTTGACTGTTCTCGTGCCGATTTAATATGTCAACGGATAAAAGACAGTCCAGTCCTACAGAACAAAAATAATAAATCGATAGTTTAAAGGAATTTCTACGAAATTGATTTGACGATAAGCCTATTTTTTCAATCACTAAAGCTGTAAGAAAAAAATAAGAAAAATATAATGAAAAATTAACTTTCAACTTCTTATGCAACACTCGCATAGTTCTTGAGGCGGCACTTTCCACCTAATTAGGTTTGCAATGGCTCCGAGGGAAAGAAATATTCTAGGGCTCGGCGTGTCCACGAGCCCTCGGGACAACTCTATTACTGGCCAATGAAATCTAGGAAAGAGGGTCTTTTTTTTCTCCTCAGATAACGGTCTCTGTGACGTAATGAAACGTCTAAAGAAGAGAGAGAGAGAAAAAAAAAAGATCGAGATGCGGAAACAAATCCAGAATATGAAAGTTCTCAAAACCGGCCGAAAGAGAAAGTCTTTAGAGTGAAATTAAAATAGAAGGTTTTAAATATTTCTTAAGCAAAAACTGAACCTGAAAACAAGTTAAAAGAGCCTAGTGCGTGAAACTGGTTACAAAAAGGGAGTTGACAGTGTCTTAGATGAAGAATGGCCAGCAAAGAGCTGTATCTCAATTTATAGAGAGATATGTCGCAGATATATTCATTTAATTTGCGCGATAATATTAATACTATATAATATTGAATAGCTTTTAAGTGTTCTTGAAGTGTTCTTGAATGCGATAAAAAATTTAAAAAAATAATAATAAATAATTGAATAATAATGATGAGATTCACTTTTCAAGTCCAGCAGCAGTTAAACTTTGGAGTCCTGATATTCTGGTCTCAGATGTTGTGGAATTTTTATGTTATATTATTAATACTTTTCCTGTATTTTGAACTGCTTGAGGTTGAATTTTGAATTGATTTTGTAAAATTCAACATTTTCAAATAGTTTTTGTAAAATAATGGAAAACAATCAAACATTTTCAGGAGATGCTTCCCCTATCTTCAAAATAATTTAACAAATATTTGAAAAAAATGAGGTTCGAAATCAATTGAAAATTTAATCTCAAACAGTTCAAAATTTAGAAAAAGTATAATTTACAAATTCCACATAAAATAATTTGACAACATCTGAGACCAGAACATAAAGGATTGCAAAATATAGCTACTGTGGACTTGAAAAGTGAATTTCATCATTATTATTTCAATTATTTATTAATATTTATTATTATTTTTGAAGTTTTTTTTTTACCTCATGAAATTATAGGAAATAATTTATTTAATCTCACTTGCATTTCAAGTAAAAGTTACAAATTTACTCCCATAAGTGAAAAGATATAATATATAACCATTTCAGAAATGGAATGTCCATTCTGTCTAGCTACAACTGTCATTCTGCATACAAACTCTGATAATTCTTGTCATGTAGTCATAACCATGTTATAAGACATTTCAGGTGGCTACTAAAACCTTTCTTAACAATCGTTTGTCACTCCTTTGCAAAATACAGTAATGACCATATAACGCAATCCCATGATAAAACAAACTGTATCAATGTATGACCTGTTTATAAATTGCAGGGGGTAAAATATAGTTTTCAAATATTAATAATTAATGACCTATCCAGAATCAAGCGTTATACAAGTTCTATGAGATAATTACACAGTGAGCATAAATCTCAGTCATTATGTTCTACCCAATGAAGTGTTCTGCAGTAGTAAAATTCGCCAACAAAAACACCACTCATCAATTACATAAGAACACCACAAGTAGTTCGTTGAAAGTATTAAAAAAATCGCCTTTTGACGCTGACTACTCTTGCCTGCCCGATTCCCACCACCGAAATTACGTCCTACAATAACAGTGACCTTTTCCCTACGGGGGAGAGGTGCCGTCGTCGAAACGAACTCTTCTTCCTTCCCACAATAAAGAGTGAGAGAGGGGCAGGCACACCTTAAAATTTGTGTCGAATTCAAGGTAACTCTTGATCCAAATTCCTCGGTCGGCGTTCGTGAATCAGAAAAACGTGGACAAACGATAGAGAGAAGGAAAGAATGGAAACGACGACGACGACGCACGCACCTGTCCGCGATTTTTCCGATTGGCCAACCAATGGCGAGAGGGCTAGCGAGATCTGACGAGCGCCCTCGACGAGCATGAATATTCATTCTTTTCGTAAAGTGGAACGTATAAAGAGGGAAACGTTGTTCCAGGTGAGGTTTAGTTCAATTTAGTTCCGTACGGAGAAAGCGAGCTTCCCATATTAGCCACAAACACAAGAGAGGGAGAGGAAACAACAAACGAGTGGAATAGACACACACCAACTCAACAATACCCACCCACCCATCATCATCATCATGTAAGTACCTGTGCATTTTATGATCCCAGAATAATTTTTAATTAAGCTATCTCATTAATAATAATTAATTAATATTTATTTTCTTAATTTTGTCAAAAAGCATCAGTTTCATTAGCAAGCTCTTTTATTCATGCTTCTTGTTTCCGAGCATATATCACTATTCAAGCATATCCGAAATCACCATCAAACTTAATATATATTATTCATATAAGTTTATATATATCTATATTAATAAAAAAATTTTTTAAAATCATTTCTATTTGTGCAATCAAAATCAAGTTTGGATTTAGGAAACTCATATGCATAGAACGATGAAAAAAGCTAAGTTTCTAGAATATTGATATAAAAATATTACATTAGCAAGATTTATTCTTTGAATCAACACTTCATCAAAACAATAAAATATTTATTAAGCATTCAAAATAATTATCACTTACTAAGCTTAAAGTGTTAAAAAAAAGTGACCGGATTTATGTTATTAGACTTCTTCCTTGTAATTCATTACAAATGAGGATGCTTTTCCTATTATTTAAAAAAAATTAAAGCCTTAGCGGTGATTACTAATTAGCAAGTTATAATAAGAGGAAAATTAAAAAAAGATTTAGCACAACAACTCATAAATTAGCTTTTCATCCGTTTTCCACGTATTGCTTATTAAAAATGGAAAGCGAGAAAATAGGATGCTATTTACTTGAAGTAACATTCACGAAGTAAAATAATAATAATAATCACAATAAATATTAATAGTAATAATAATAATAATTTGCATTGCTCGTTTGGTTCTCCATTATAAGCCAGAAAGCAATCAAAAACTCTTGAGCGCCTCCATTGTTTTTGGCTGACGCGGAAACAGCAACCGGAAAATAGAAGAAAGAAAAAGAAAATACCCCCTCAAAAAAAAAAAAAAAAAAGTTAACGGAGGATTAAAAAAAAAAAGAAACTAAGAAGTCATTCGTTTCATTCGAATTAAAACACATAGAAAGGGGGAAAAAAAAAGGAGATTAATAGATTAAGTGTTCGAAACAGTTTATCCGCTAAGCGAACGAAGAGAAAGGACCTCAAAGTCCATTAGAGCTGAGAGTAAATTCAAAAAACGACTAAAGACCATTAAGCGAGGATTTCCCTATTGGAATTAAACTCAAATCGTGACAGTGAAGTCGACAGATGTTGGTTTTTGCTTAAAGGGAAGCCATTGTTTTTGTTTATGTTTACGAGCATGACACCCCGGTTACATAATGGAGAGATAAAAAATGAACGCAGGAGGGAGAGCAGGAGGGTAGAAAGGTAGCAAAAGTTGTAGTCAAAAGGCCTTCAATCGTCGTCGTTCATGAATTTGAAGGACATTTTCCCTGAGGCCGGTGAACTTGCGGAGAGATTTCCTCTTTCCTAGTTTTGATGGTGGGGATAAAGAAGAGGAAGGAGACGCTGAGAAGGAGACAGATACAAGGTAAAAAAAAAAAAAAAAAAATAGGAAGAAAGATTTTTATCGATGAAATAAGCTTTAGAATATTAATAAGACTGTAAAAATATATATTGATTCAAAAACCTAAATGATGACCCAAGAGAGCAGTTTTTAAGAAAACCGTTTAGCGCTCTCTCTGTCTTCACTTTTCAGCATCGGACCTACATATTTGAAACGATTAAAATTTCAATTTTTCACGAGTTCGCGAGCTATCGACCGTAAAAGATTTAATCACTGGTTTGCAGATGGATGACATTTCCTTCTTCCCTTCAGGGTCGTTTGCTTTTAGCGCAACGAACATTTCATTCGTTCTATTCCACATTTTCTTTCTCTCTTTGCTTGCTCTTCTGCGCCATCTCCCTCCCACATTTGACTAAATAACGAAACAGGACAAGACGAAAGCAGCCGAAGAAATGTAGTTTAATGGCAACATTAAGAGAAATAAACGACAAGGAAAAGTGAAATAAGTTGCATACGAGTTGAGAAACTCCGATGGGAGGTGTAAGAATTTCTTTTTGGCATTCATATGAGTTAATATCAAATCATACATTCATCATGACTGTGGTATTCTAAGTAATCATCGTTGCATCCTAAGCATACATTCTTAGAAATCACAAGAAATTTTCTAGCATAAATTATTATCTAGAAAATCAAGTTTTGCTTCACAGTCTACTTATTATAGTCTGCTACTAACATCAATACAAATTATTATTCCAACAATGATCAAATATGAATATATAAGCTAACCTTAGGAAAACTCTTAAGAAATCAACAAATGGTGACACAGGATTATAAAGTATCGAGTTTCTAATTTTAAATGAGGCCACCTGTTGGCGGGTGGGAATTAAAAACAAATTTAGATTAATTGCCAGAAAGGGACAAGAAGTGAGAAACGTGTGGAAACTTTTAATTTCGTTTTCGTTTTTATTAGCAACATTTTTTTGGTTTAATTCATTTCTTTCGGGGATCCTTATACTCCGAAGCAACATCTTTTTTTTCTGCAGAAAATTTTATTCTGAAAAATGCCAATTATTACTTCTTATAAAACCGACTTAAAATAGGAAGCTGCTCGGTTACATTTCTCCATACTTCTTGCTAGAGAGAAGCTACCGCTACCACCATAACAGGAAAGACTTTCAATTTGTGTCGCCACGGGAGACGAGAGAATCACAAGGAAAAAAAAAACTAAAAAAAAACAACAAAAAAACAAAAACGAGAAAGATATTTAAGCCAGTTAATCTAAAAACAACAGACAAGTGTCTAGTTTAAGCCACACATTCTCTAAAGAAACCAAAACCTATTAGAACAGTTATAACCAGATTTAGAAGATTGCATTATTTACATCTTAATACAAAGTTAAGTTAACACAAAATACAAAGACTTTAATAGACTTTTAGCATTCTAAATTAATTAATTTTTAAATTAATTAAAAAAATATATTTCAAATTATGTTGCAATTGTCATATTTATCGATTTTAAGATAGCTCTTTTCCTAGATTGTTCATCTAGTTGATTGAAATAGTGAATTTGATTAAGATGAAGAAATGCTTTAGTCTAAAGTTTTTAAATCTTACTGATTGTAAATGTTAGCTGTAAGGACACTATTAATCCTGAAGATTAGCGGTTTGGGATTTTTGAGCAAAGCAACTCAAAAATTTTGTATTTTCTATGTATGCACTAATATGTCGGCTCCGTTAATAGATATTCCATCTCAAACCAAGTGTTGAGATGTGTTCAACCCTAGAAAGCTGAAACTCCCGTGATTTGTCTACATAGCCACCTTTACCCATAGACATTTTTCACAATGCTGACGCCATGATTGGTAGGCCGCCGCAAATGCTTCTTTCGGAACCAGCTTTGTCTACTGGAAAATCGCTTACGCAAGAACGGAATAAAGCTTCTGCTCATCGAGCGGCTTTCCAGTAGGTAAAACAGACCTCTATAGAAGTGTTTGCAGCGGCGATGCAATCGTAGCGTCAGCGTTGTGAAAAATGTGTACGGCTAGAGGTTGACTATGTGGACAAATGACGGGAGTTTCAGCTTTCTAGGGTCAATAGTTTTTAAAAATAAATTAGGAGACCTTAGAACTTGAACGCACCTCGTATTTAAGTTCCAAGGATGATTCTTTCGACAGTTTGTTGGAGAAAACTACTGCATCTCTAAACTTCATTTTGCTCTTAAATGAAAGATCTTAGTCTGCAGATTTGTCAAAGTTAGTTTTTGTGTCCATAATTAGTATTAATTAGCGGTAATTTACAATTACAATTTGCTTCAAGCGCATGCGTACGGATATGATAAAAAAGTGTCTTTACGTACATCCGCAAAAATTGGCTTCTGCGCAGGCGTGGTAGAAGGCCGTTCCTTTAACTGGCATGGAAGCGTGCAACGTTCTCTCCTTTTAAGTTACTCTATTATTCTATTTGTTGTTCTGACGATTTTTTATTTATTTATTTTTTAATTAAAGGGATGGAGATTAGTAATAAGATGGACAGTTGTTTACCGTCAAATTTTGTCGGGTTCCATCTAGTTAACATTTAAGTTAGGGAGTTTCACGTGGATAACCTGGATCTGAAATTTTCTTGTAATGCGCATTTGTTTTTGAAAATTTGGTATATCTTTAGCTAGATTTAGTAATGGATATTTTGTAAATTTGGAAAATATTTCATATTAGAGTCATACAAGCTTATGCTCATGGACTGAAAAAATTTCCTCGAGGATCAGTTGGTCCTTAGGATAAAAAACACGTGACCATTTTATTTCGAAACCCAGCATTCTATGAATGATGAATGCCAGATTGCGTGATCAAAATCACACTAAAGTACGAAAAATCAAAATTAAAAAGACGGGATAAAATCTTGGAAATTATCATTTAAAATGACCATAAGAATCAGAAACTATCCATCTTAGGTAATAGGAGGAACTTTTTATTTTTTTTTTATACAAAATTAAATCACATCACCAATTGTCATTTAGCAGGAAAGTTCTTTTTAATAAGTGAATATTTAATTACAGTGAATAAGTAATTTTGTTTTCCTTTTCCTTTGAATATAGAAAAAAATTTAATTCAAATAAATGTCATGAGAAGACTGCCTTGTTAACTTTTGTAAAAATGTCAATCGCTGAATATTCATTCACATGTTCCAATTCCTGTAAGAAAACAACAGGTAAACAAATCAACTTTATAGGAATGTGAATTTAATTTTTTGTAATAAAACTGAACGTAATAGCTGATTTATGTTAATCAGCCTGGGTGTTGATTTGTGTTTGGTGTGAAAAAAAAATTAGGCGACATCCCCGTACAAAATAAGTTAAAAGGGTAGCACGTGGTTAGTAATAAGTAAAACGGTGATGAGATTCATAGATAAAGAAAAAAATTAAGGTAATGAACGCAAAAAACTGTAATCAGAAGAACAAAAAACGGAAACCGAGATGTCTCTAGTAGATTGTAATTTACACGCCATAAATAAAACTTGGCCTTAAAATTTTTTATGATGGGAACTGACTACAAAGTAAACCTCGACAGCGCTGACTATGGAAAGCGTTAGAACGAAAGAGAAAGCTGTTTCTGTTTTTATATTTATTTTTTTAATGAGGTTTAGCTCTTATCCCAGTGACATGAATTCGCGTTAATTTATTCCGCGTCGTCGTTAAGGAATTTCCGCGTAGTTCCTTAGGGGATCCTCAGGCCACCCTTCGCACTTTTTTTTTTCTCTTCTGATGGTCTGAAGAACGCGGTTCTACAACTTACCTCTCATCAATGGTATTAATATTTTATAGCTATGAAACTGGCTTCATTAATAGATTTACAACGAAAAAAAAATTTACCAGGTGTGTTCGGATTTGCGTTTTTTTTGCGAGCTCACCGTCCGATCAAAAGAGTTAATAAATAGTTTTGTTCGATCTAAATTCTTATGATAACGTAAAAAAAGAAATTTAAGATCCCTAAGTAGGACAGGTTAATGCAGCGAATGCATAAAATAATGTCACAACAATAACTCGTAAACCATGAGAATGTCTTCTTATTCTGTGTTTTAGAAGTGCCTCACAAACGCTGAAAGATCTCCTTAATTTATTTCTTCAGTATGTATAGATTTACTGTTTGTTGCATAAAAATCATTTAACTGAGTATTATACTCACCCATTTACTAATGTGCCAACACTTCTGATATGATATCATTCCGATTCCATTATACTAGTAATCGTCTATTTGAAAATTTTTTTATTAAAAATTAGGCTAAAGACAAACCAACGTGTACTCTTTGTCCTCTTATTAAATAGTACTCCTTTAAGGATTCGACATATCCCATTGCATTTGAGCTAAAAAAAACAAAAAACAAAAAAAAACCTCTAAACACTGCTGTTCGAAGAAATCTTGACTATTCAATTTCGAATATTGTAATTTCTGTGTATTCAAGAAAAATACAGAAGATGTGGAGATCATATGAGAAATAAGAAGACCGAATTCAGTTTCTCCTTTTAATAGATATCATTTTTGGGCCAATCTTCTATACAGGGTGAATACAAAAGTCTGAACCCCCCTTTTATTTTTTGAACCGAAGCAGATAAGTCAATTTTGAAGAATCCAATGAATAGGAAGTTGTGGGTGGCCTATCCCATGGTGCACTTTTCATCATCCCAAATATGCAAATTAGGATACATTCAAAATTTATCTCAAAAACCGTAAGAGATAGAGAAAAAAAACCCAATTGCAAACTTGTTCAGCATCAAAAAACAAACAAAACAAAAAAAAATCATCCAAATCGGACCAACCAATCACCCACTATCACGTGGTGAACTGTTTGTAGCTTACAAACAATCACACTGCACAAGGAAAACTGAATGTTGATATTTCCACCATGTAAAGCATGCAAATCAAAAAATTAACATAAATTGCCATACTCACAATC
This sequence comes from Rhysida immarginata, assembly GCA_023313115.1. Lineage (NCBI taxonomy): Eukaryota > Metazoa > Arthropoda > Chilopoda > Scolopendromorpha > Scolopendridae > Rhysida > Rhysida immarginata. Next base: position 3,986,782 of record JAHWFO010051442.1, on the reverse strand, counting down.
ACTTTCATGCGGAAAAGCAAATAAAAGGCATGTTTCAGCACACAGAAGACAGAACAATTCTAGGATGGCAAGCTACACTGTTCCGGAAATGGTCAACATGATCTTCTGCTTCGGACTGTGATTGTGGGTGATTGGTTGGTCCGATTTGGATGAATTTTTTGGTTTTGTTTGTTTTTTTATGCTGAATAAGTTTGCAATTGGGTTTTTTTCTCTATCCTTTACGGTTTTTGAGATAAATTTCGAATGTGTCCTAATTTGCATATTTGGGATGGTGAAAAGTGCACCATGGGATAGGCCACCCACAACTTCCTATTCATTGGATTCATCAAAATTGACATATCTGCTTCGGTTCAAAAAATAAAAGGGGTGGGTTCAGACTTTTGTATTCACCCTGTATATGTAAAGAAGGATGATTGTTTGTCTGTTTCTTATACAAATCTACAGTTTTATTACGATCATGATGAAATTTTGCATACTTGACCTTGAGAGGAAGGAAACTGTCTACCTTAGATTTCGAAAAAATAATAACTATCGATAATCAATCGATATTCATGATGGCAATGCATATTAGTAAGAAGATTGCATGACCAACAATGCAACCCAAAGTTTGTGCAACAATAGGTATCAACAATGATATCAACACGCAATTCACAAACACTATGCAGGGATCAACAATATGTATCTCATGATCAACAATGCAAGGCCAAGTTGGTGCAATATAAATAAGGTTCAATTTGTAACAATGAACAGAATTCCTAAGAATTTCTAAGAAATAATTTCTAAGAATTGAGTTCTTAGTACTGACAATTTTTTGAAAATCTTTAAAAATGATCAGTAACTGGAAATAATGGAGAGTTAGCAGACTACTGAGAAAGAGTGGAAAGACGACAGAGGAATGGTAAGCATGCTGAATAGAAGAATCGGCGACCGCTAGACTACACAAAGTGATGAATGGCCAAGTTTTGCTTCAAGACATTGAGAGTAGAGTGGGAATTGCAACAACATCACGTGTACATCTAAAGTAAGATTACGTGACTAATAAATTATTTAGGCTAGCTGTGGCATGCATGGAGAGATCCATCCATTGTGAACATTTAAGAAAAAAAATGTTTTCGAATTTTCATTAGGAATTTTGACTGTATTAATTCTAAGCGTATTCATGCGTTTATTTTTAAGATATTTCAAAATTTAATCAAAAAAAGAAAGAGTCCGAGCCACGCCGGGGTTATCACCTAGCTAATTTGGTCAGCCGAAAATTTCATGGAAATTTATTTTGACTATTATCTGTGTAAATGTGAAAAGTTTGGAAACTGAGATGGTGATAATGAGATGATTGAACGTTCGTTTCCAAGAATTATTAATAATGAGCATGAAATGACGATGTAGTGACAGGATATAAATAAGGCAGCATCTATTGAGGAGGCAAAGGAGTCACACCTGTCTCCCTTGAGCTCCCTATCAAACATCCAGACGATTGGCAAAAATTTGTGTGTCTAGAAAGGAAAGAGAAAGAACGAGTATTGGACAGAGAAACTCTGCAGCTAAAACAGAAAAAGCTATACGGGCATTGGAAACATCTGAACAACGGGTGGTTCGAATAGAGCTTCTACGTCAAGGATAAGTAAAACTCGGGTCTAAAGTATCTAGTGATGCTCCCCGGTGGTGAAGACGGATATCATTTTAATCTGAGGCAAGTCAAAAAGAAATTAAATAAAGTCTCGGTATATCACCTAGAATTCCTCTTTTTCGTATTTTTCTTATAATGGATAGTTTCTTCGCTCCGTGTTGTATTGATTGAGTTATTATTTTAACCAATTTGGAGTTATAATTTAACTTCTTGAGATTGCTCTGTTTACCTACATGTGTAATTATCCCGGGCAACGCCGGGTCCTCTGCTAGTTTTTAATATAATAGAAGTCATCTGCCCTAAGGCCTTTTTCTATAACCACCTTTTCCACATTTTTATAGAAGTCTCATTTAACTTGTAGCGTCATGACGAAATATGCAGTATTTATTATAAAGATAATTTTGATGCCCGACTATTGGATATAACAACAGCATTTTAAATACTGGCGATATTATATATCGAGCATCCAATAAGACAACTCGACAATGAAATTATCCCAGCCAGTAGGAATCTATAGAATCTACTAGGAGTGTGTCTTAATTATTGTGTAATTGTCAAAATAGTGCCTTTCTAATGTTTTAAATGAAGATTACAAATTCCACAGAGGCAGGCATTAACGTGAATCCAGTCGTTCATGATGTTTAAGAAAAGATCAACGAGGAAATGTCTGAAAGGTTAGCATATCCTAACGCGCCTGGAAGTTTATCTCTCCTGAAAATCTAGAAGTGTAACTGGAAATCGAATGATTGCATATCTCCTATCTCGAAAAAGTATGTCGAGCAGTGTACGAGAGGAAGTTAAAAAGTGGGTTTAGTATATATCAAAGATTCATTATATCTAATCAGATAATTCTCCTCTAGGTCAATGCTTCCGACCTTGTCATAACATTGACGGCAATAATAAATTTTGGTATCTCCAATTTCCAGAATGACTCTGGACACACTAAAAGTATCCAGTATATTTAGTAAATTGCCAAAAGATACACAGGGGCCCAAACAGGAAGTAAAGGAATCGTTACAAAGCATATCGCAGACCTTCTCATTGATGCGGCATTTTTGGGTCTTAATCTATGCGACGAGTTATATCGTTATTTCTGGTTCCTAATGATTTTCAATTCTTCTCAAACACGAAAAATCTCCTTCTGGCAAGAAATTCTAATCAGAGGATGGTGAAAAGCACGACATTGCAAAAAATAATTACATGAACAGGATCTCATATCCTCTCAAGAGGTTCTTCATTCATTCATCTTCCGGCTACACAAATGTCCCATTAGAGATGTTGAAACATTTTGTAAGAATGCCTGTATTTGTAATTGAGATATTATTCGAAGTAAAATACTAGTTTATGCCTTCTTTCAGTATTATTAAATAGGAAAACTGATCCGCTCAAATTCAAAAAATTACTCCAATGCTGAAAGTTAACGCTTATACGTTCATGAAAGAGTTCCTTGTATAAAATCGTGGAAAGTATCTGGTCTATATAAAATTAATCTGGGAGTTTATAATAATCTTTCAATTCTGATTACTATTTTTATTAAACCAGTTCGTTTATTAAAGCACAGCCTGAGCTGTCTCCAAATCGGGGTATTCTAAGAAACATGCTGTTTCAGTAAAATAAGTACGTTGGGATAATATTGCGATTTAATTGGCTCATTGTTTTGCCTACTTTGTGGACGTTATAGAACTTCTGGATAATATATGAAAAAGTCAAATTATTTGCAAGGGATTATTGTAATTCATGCTATTGTGAAATACATCTAAAATTTCTATTATCTCATCAACATTAACAGCAACATAATCTAGCTAAATTCTACACCATCAAATTCTACGTTTTCTAGATTACACAGTATCGGTATTTGATTTTACTTCTTTATCTGCTGAATAATTTAAAATTTTTGATTGCTATTATGAGATTTTTTGTTCTTCACCACAAACCAAATATAAAATGTTGGAATGATCACCTAAGATCGTGTTCGTAGAGGGCGTTAACAAATGATTGCAGCGGAACGTAAATTTTATTGTGCTGATGAAATTTAGTTTATGTAAAACGAGATTTGAAACTTTTAAATTTTATTTGAATTTCTCACCTTCTCAACAACAAGCCATATGGAAGAAACTGCGACTGGATGCACCTGTCTGAATATGCTTGAAAAATGGCTCATACAATAGCTGCAAATCGATATTGCGGATTCAAAATTCGGTGCTACAATTTCCTCGCAGTGACTTCTTAGCAATCACGCTGCCATACCTACTCGAATTTGTCAAACCGATACAATCATTTGTAAATATCCAGAATAATCCGCACTGGAAATTTCAAAAAAATTCTTATTATCATCCTTTCTGCATTATATAAGTCTTTACACAACATTATATTACGTTCCAAATAATAATAATAATAATAATAATAATAATAATAATAATAATAAACATACTAAAATATGATTAGTAAAAAGAGATTTATTTCAAAATTGTTCTTTCTGTTCTTAGGTTGAGTGTTTGAAATATTTTACTATTAAATTAAATGCTATATCTTAAATACAAACTAGCATATATTATTTAAATACTAACTAACAAATTTTTAGAATAAATAATTATAATTAAGTAAATCAGAGTTTAAAAATGCGCAATCATTATTTTTGAACTACTTATCACAGCCGCATTCAAAATGCCTAATTATACTTAACGATTGAATTACTTTGCATTATTCTACTTCCTTTAACGAGAACAAGAGTTCTTTGAGCTTTTAATCTTATTACCTTGCCTAATATCTTGCTCTTATGAAGATATTTTCTTTTGGAAAATGGCGCTTTGTATGGCATTGAAATACTAATCATTTTGATATTCAAAAGCTGTTTATTTGATCCAATATTATCAATGTTTCTTGCTTCTTATGTAATCTGAAACTGAGTACTCACCCGCCGTTACGAGAATTGTTTAGAGGGCTTATCATTGTGGAATGTAAATGTATCATCTTGAAAAAAGTATTCGTAAATATTCCAGAATAATTATCTAAAAACAAATTTGTAATTTCTCCACTGAGAAATTTAGCTATGAAAACAAGTAGATTGTAGAAATAACTGACGTCTAGTTGTAAAAGTTCTAACTTTTTAAGAAATTCAATCATATGGAAGCAAGCTATACAAAGAAATCAATAGACGGGTTTTCTACATAAATTTTAATATGTCGTGTTCTTCATACGCTTTTGTTCTTTAAAGGTAACGGAATTTGCGAAGTCGGTCGTTCCGTTGCCAATTTTTTTTTGATTTTATTTTATTTTAACTTCAGATCGGATAGAGCATCAAAAGGTAAGTAAAGTTATAATAGACAGGGCATATGTGCCCATTATAACTTTTACTTACTTTCTGATGCTCTATCCGAATCTGAAGTCAAAATCAAAAAAAATTAATTCGAAGAAAATTGGCAACGGAAAAAACCGTAATGATTTTTTCAACTGCCTCCAAGCCGCAATGCGCGTTTAACATCGTTCTGACAATGCAGTATCATAACTGTTTTTTTAACTAGTTCTATATTTATTAACAATATAAAGTTTCTTTTCTAATTTAATTCTTAAGGGCAGATGAGATGGAATTTTTCAGATGGTTAAATAATAGATATACATTTTGAATAACTCAAAAATTATTTTTAACGAAATTTCCTAATCCAAACGTACAGAATGTATGCACCATATTTCTAAACGTAGGTTATTTCAGGTTCAAGGTAGATGAAAGGAGGCTTCATTCACATTACAAGGTTATTAAAAGAGAATGATGTATCAGTAAAGCTGAATTTGTGAAGTCGGTGGTTCTGTTGCCAATTATATTCAGTATTTTTGGTTTTGACCTTAGATTCGGATAGATCATCAGAAACTAAGTAAAAGTTATAATAGGCACACATGTCCTATCTATTCGGCAACCTGGCCAAAATGGTAGTTAAAGTTAACATTTTGGTCCTTGGAGCAGGGTCGCGGAATCAAAATGTTTAACTTTAACCATCATTTTGATATTTTCCCGAAGAGATATGACATGTGTGCCTATTTTAACTTTTACTTATTTTTGATGGTCTATCTGAATCTGAAGTCAAATTCAGAAAATTCTAAAAATATTTACAATAGTAATCACACTATTCTAATAATGATTTCTCAACTTTTTTTTTGGATTAACATACAAAAACCATATTGACAAGAAATGATATAAGAATTTCTTAAGTTTCATATGGACATTACAAGTGTTGGATATGAAAACCCTTGGTGACAACAGATCTCTTAGGGTAGTCCATTTCTTCCCAGATGCGTCCTCGGTTATAAGCTGCATTGCACCAGAGATGCGTTTCTTCAAACTGTCCTATTCTTGTGGTAATGGAGAAACTTACACAACATCCTTGACGTATCCTCACAAAAAGAAATCGCGGGGTGTTAAATCAAGTGATCGGGAAGGCTAGAGGAGAATCGACAAATCATAATTACCGGAACGGCAGATTCAGCGTTCAGCTAGTAGGCCATTCAGGCAGTCGCGAACTACGCAAATTATTTAAAACTTAATAGTTCACTAAATGCCAGCTTTACTTTTGCACCATTCTTTTTGAATAACCCTGTATTATTTGAAAAACTGTTTCATTCATTTAGCAATGAAATGAATATGTTTACTTCATACGAACGCAGACCGTACGAAAAACCTGAAGCTTTAAAACACTTCATTAAAATAATAGTGTCATTTCGTTTTAAATGAACCGAAGATAAATTTTTATTAAGATAAACTAGGTTGGTTTGAATTTCCTTTCGTGTTGAAGAGTCCGAAGCCATCAATTTGTTAAACTAGATTTCTTTATTTTTTAGAGGAAGATGTTATATCAATTCCAGTCTTAAAAACTTCGATCGCCCTGTTTTTCTCATTTTTTTGGTCATAACATTTAAACCTGAATTTACAGAGCTTCAGATGTAAGAAGTGTATTCATCTTATACTTATTAAAAGTAGAACGATGAGTAATCTTTATTTTAATTTTTTTATATACCTTCAAAATTTATTCTGTATTCTCTTCCGGTGTTAAATTACATTCTCCCATCTTTAAATTTTTTGTGTAATTTGAAAAAAACTTCATGGGGAGAGGGGTTTTTGGAGTAGCAAATTTCATTTCCTGGTTGGATATTTTTTCTCTTCCCCTACTTGGTTGGGTGGGGCAATTTTCTACTAGTCCTGTATCAGGGCCACCTTTGAAGTTGTGGAGTAGTGTCTCACATGGACATCGATGCGACCAAGATATGCAAATAAAAAAATAATAATAAAGAAGCCATAAAAAAATAACTAGCAGAAAATTAAAACGGATTCTAAGCGACCTTATGAGATGAGGCCAGCTCATTGAGCGAATCAAAATGGAATGGAGAAAATAGGAATGTGAGTTTCATTTTCCACGATCTCATTTTCTTCTTACTACATAAGCTATCACTCGCGAAATATCCGAATTTTACACTTTAATCCTCTTCATTACTGCACTTTTATTTCTTCCTCTACATCCGCTGAGAAATGTGAAACATTTGAGAAAGAGTGAGAAACGTTGGCGGCTTAGCTTAGGCTTGCTTTTGTCATTGAGAATGTAATTAGAGGGAAAGGATTCCCGCAAAGAATTCTATGAAATTGTAACGCGTATTTTTAAAATGAAAAATTCTTCCTCGTAATAAAGCGAAATCTCAAATTGTGTTCTTCTTTGAAAGATCTCTGTAGTAATCACTTGCAAAGTTTAAGCGAGGAATTTATGTATCATCTTAATACTAATTCTCTTATGGAAAGTTTAAGTTCAACGAAAAACAGTGATGTAATAATAATTACTGTGTATGTGTTATAATAGAACTTATTTTTTTCTTATTCAGGCAAGATTGTATGAAATGTGACTTAAGCGATAATAAATTATTATATATAAATGAGAGATATAGCTGAAAACTTAGAAATTATATTTTAAAACATCGCAGCAAAATGACAGATTTAGACATTAAATCTCGTTTGAGAAATTTTTAAATATCTTGAATCAAAATATCTTATAAAGAAATTTCTACCAAAGAAGCTCGAATTAACAAAGTTCTTAACTTTCCTAATAAATTTAGCTTCACATAATTAATAAAATCTAGATTACTCCAAGTAGCCTACAAGTAATTAAAAAAAGCAATAAGATTTTCATGAATATAAAACCTTTAAAAATAGATCACGAGAATTCATTCTTTCTGATTTCTAATCAAAACAGCAGCAATGTAAATGTCTGCTCAATTCCAGTCTAACCTTTTTGGAGGTGAACTTCTCCATTTTCTACATACATTCAAGGTTGCACAGGTTCAACGCCCGTTCTCGCCGAACTGAATCACCGTCATTCATCCCGATCAGACCTTGAAGATTGGACTTTCAATTTGCATCGATTTGAATTTCAAAAGGAAAAAAAAAAAGAAATTGCTACTTTTTAAATCTATAACTCTAGCAAATCCAACCGATCCATTATCCATAAGACGTACAAGAAGCAAAATGCAGTTCTTGTGCTAACAAACAATATAAGAGTTTGGAGACAATTTCCATGGAAGAAAAGAAAACAGAACGACCGAAAATATTCGGCTGCAAAGGATTCCAAGAGTGGGTTAACGATACAGCAGATTAACCCAAAATTGACAATGGGTTCTTAATAGAAGATATTTGACCTATGGGTGCTTCCAGATTTATATGGACTCGTCGGCCTGATTTATGTGCAAAATATTTTTATAATACGTAAAATTTTATTGGATCAAAAAATAGAAACATATTATATGGCTGCAAGAACATTACTAAAAGACCCCCGTGTTGATCGCATAATAGAATGTTGAAATTTTTAGAAGTTGAATTTTGCCAACTATCATATTCTTTGATGATTAGGTAACGCCAAAATGTTTTAATGTTTTAAAGACGCATACGTGCATGTTTACCATATGCTCGGAAAATAATTTACTCATTTGATATACTAATAATCCTAAGATTATACAAGTGATGGAAGTCAGAATTTTTCAACCTCATAAGAACCTCCTTTCTGTTCCTCCACATTATATGACTTTTACTAAGATTTTATGATTTTATTTTTATTTTCCATTAAAAGGAGTATATATTTTTAATTAATTTTATATCACCTGAAAAATAACTATGTTTTTGAAATTCAAATTTGAGATTAAAATGGAATCACGTTCAAGCAGATTCAATGCAAATATATCTTCATATGTAACCGATATTATAGGGTCATCAATACAATTGTTACAAAAAAAATTCGATAAAATAACAAATCATCTCATCTTATAAAAAGATGAAATAAACATCTTATTAAAATGTTGAGAAATATATTTAGACTTCTTTACAAGAAATGTAGTTGGTACTAACTAGGTCCTGTGAATTAAGCTTCAGAATAATACGATAAACAGGAAGTGCATATGTTCTAATTAAGATCAAAATAACATGATTAGTCAATTTATTAGATCAAAATAAAAGGTTCTCTAAACTATATAGCTCATTTATATTCTAAAAGCTATTATTATTAAATCACAGTACAGAGATTTTCAAAGATTGATATCTCGAAAATCAAATTTTGCCAAAGTTAATAAAAATGAACAACCAAATATCGGGCTATATTTGTTTAAAGTTGTTTTTTTCAATATGTATATTAACCGGTCATTGAGGAATTTCAATGGTTATCCTACTGAATTCATCAGGAAATTATTTTTTGGACATTAAATTACGCTAATTAATAATAACCAAAAATTGGTTGGAAAAATTCCTGTAAGCTTTTTTGTTTCTTTACTGAAATTAATTTCTTTGCACAAACTTTATCTGGTATTCTTATTATCTATAATTTTATGGGAATATTTAAAAATAAATAGTTAGGCACAGTTTAATAAGTTCTGACAAGAGACAACACCCTCTTGAAGCGTTGTTCTCACTTCACTAGGTTTTTCTAACCAAGAGACAGAGACATTTCGAATTTTATAAATAAATAACCAAAAACTTGTTTTCTGTTAGGATGTATCTAAACGTTCAAAAAGCTATTGAAGTAACTCTGCTCTAGTGCATTATCTTCAATTTCTCTCCTTTTTTTGCCTTCTGGCAAACGATCCGGTTTCGTATTAAAAATTAAAATTGAAAATAGAAAGATTTCATTAAGATGGCTTTGAAATTCCAAATAGAGACCTTTGATTGATAACTTCGAGAGTCAGAAACTACGGAGAAGACATAAATCACATTAAGCCCAAATAATTATCCCAGAAAAGACGGATAGACTTATCTCAACTGTACGCCACCGGGTTTCAATACTTTCTCCAGAATTACAGGTTAATAAGTATTTAGAAGTAAAAAAAAAATGGAATGATTTATTGTAATTTTTTTTAAATACGTCTTCAGTCAACCGCTTAATTATCTTCGAACCAGATAAAGAACAGGTTTTCAACCCAGAAGCAATTTTTTTTTTTTTTGGAATTTTTTTTTGTTTGAAATTCCATCGAGTCAAAAAGGGAAAACACTTAAGTTCAATCTCATTAGAAAAACCGATTAAGAAAGAAAATGAAACAAAGAAGCAATTAAAAAACTAGCAATGAAACCTTTTGTATACATATAAAATGTGAAACCTATGCCTTAAACTTCTTAAGAAACCAAAGCACACTTTAAACACATCTACTGTTATTTTCAAACTAATCTTTTACATCTAATTATGTCATCACTAATTTAAGAATAGTTACGTGTTGACAGAATTACTAAAAACATCATGACTGATTTGCATAGGTGTGGCTACTGTGCTCGATAACATGTCTTGATAATTTGAATATGGGTGTGTTATTAAATTTTCACATAAATAAGTTCTCAAAAATAAATTCACCGATTTGAGAATCAGAACGTTTCAGATGCACTCCTCGAAAAACCTCAATTCATTATTAAAGGCAGGCTATTTAGAAATAAAATTAAGAAAGAGTGACTTCCGTAATGGGATACCAGGAAGGAAATCTTTCCCATCAGATCACCTTGAAATAAGCACCGGCGGTAATTTCATGTAAGGAGTGGTAAATGCCCTTCAAATCACATATGTTTAGCTTATGATGACATTATTACACCTTTCTTAGAATGCTGTAGTATTTTTCTTATAGACTCTTTATCGCATTACATTGAAAACAACGAAACGGCGCAGTCAGCCAAATAAAAAATTTCGATTATTTCGTTTGCTTATAAGTGAGTGATAAACAACTATTACATATTGCAGAGGATGGATTTTTCTTAGGATACTTTTATACTAAATTAAAATTTAACCATCATATTTAGAAATGCTTAACTTAAAAGTTAATCTGACTAAATAGTTAACGAAATCCATATTCATAATTTCAGTTCATTAGCAGAAGTATAACTGAAGGAGATAATTGATACAAAATGACTAAAAAAACAATCACCAGGCATTACTTTCATATCACCCTATATATCAAATCCAAATACAATAATCACAAAGCTTAAATTTTTTCTTTTTCCTGAAGGATCATGGAACCGTTTAAACTATGTTGTTTCACAGGGAAAAAAAATATTAATGACAATTTTCCTTTTAGTTTAACCTAAATTCATTAGCTGACCATGAAAGAATTCTTTCAAAGAATTTCTTTCCTGACTTTCGGATTCATAATGAAAAACCTAAAAATTATAATAACATCTGAAATGTATTCATAAAAAAAGTTAAACTGCTACACTACTCAATGCAAAGTAGAATTCGTGGTCGAAGACAATCGTAATTTGTATAGCTTAAATAAGTTGATCCATGACTACTCTTGTACATATAAAAAGTATAAACCTAGCAAAGTTACTTTTAGGAAACCTAATTTCACAAAACCTTCCAAATACAAATCTTTTAGATACAACACAGTAATGAAGATCGGTGAAATATTATCATTAACCATATAAAATCGTAAATGTTTAGAAAGTAAGGATACTATTTAATAAGTTTTTGATATAATTCCTTTTGTCCGAAAATTTGGTATGTCTTTGCAATACAAAAATAATGTTGAAATGTATACCATACCTTCGGGCAGCGGGAGGATAATTTTAGAATGTCTTAGGAATTTTCAATATCTGAAAGTAAATTTACTCTTTCCATGTGCATAGTTCAATTTACATTGCACAGAATAAATACCATGACAATTTTGGAAAAACATTAATATGCCCATTTCCAAAACTTTCATTAATTATACAATTTTTCTGCTCAGTGGCAAGCATGACAATCAATTGGCTAAGATTATATACATTTAAGAACTATTTCTTTTATAAAAGAGGATAACTTATTATTTATCTCAAAATTCAAAATACATTGCAATAACATCATGGTATCATGGAGACAGAGGCGGTTTTAGGACAGTGGACACAATGAGATGCGGAAGTGCGATTACTGTCACTAATGACAAGAGAGAGTGAATCACGTGACACTCTTATTACCCTTTGTTGGAGTAAAGAAAAAAAAATCAGTTCCCCGATGGATTTTAATACTTTCTTTATATTAAACCATAGCATCGACCTCGGGAGTCACGTTCGCTCGATCGCTTTAACGATTTCTTTTTTGGTAAAAAAAGGTGGAACGATAAAGAAAAAGAAAAAAAAAATTAACCGGGTTTCTGCGCAACACTGAAGGCAGCGCCCCCCGAGGCGAGGGTGGTGAATTGGCGGCCCCATTCGCCGCCCTAGGTCCCGACACTTTGCCAACACAAAATCCACTCTCACTTTTTAGATTTATTTTGCGTTGTTAACCGGTCAACTCAAAAGGCCGGAAAGACACGACAGAACTCAATATGAAAGGAAAGGAAAAAAAAAAAACTGGTTCAATTTAAGACGATTATTTCGATAATTTTTTCCTTTTGGAATGATACAGAACTTATTAGCTTTTGGTTAGGCCGTCAGTCAGCGGTAAAACTATTTCGAGAATTAAGAATGCTGTTAATCTCGAATAGCATTCTTTTTACTATTAAAAAAGATAGCATCTTAGATTGTATATTTTTTATATTGATTAAGTTATAGATTAAGTAACGTTGTGCAAGATCGGTAAACAAAGGCTATACACATATAAACAATGAAATTTAAGAATATTCAGTTTAAAGAGTAGAAAATGAATTATTATTTCAAGTGTATTACCATAAAAATATTAATTTTCTTATAAAATGAGCAATTTATTATGGAAATGTAATTTATATTATTGCGATATTGTAAAGTCAATAAACATTCTATAAAGTGGCTTTATATTTAAGCTTTTCCAAATTTACCACAAAAGTTGCGTTGATTTTTTTCACTAGCCTTTAAGGAAACTTTTTGAAACCACTTTCTTCATCTGTTTGAACATAACTTTATATTTAAGAGATTTTCTACATATGCTCGTGTAACTTTGAATGCAATTACAGAAAGTCTGTTATTAAGTAAATATTTTTAACTTTGTTATTATAGTCCATCCAGCTTTAGTTTGCGCGAAATCAGATGACCGTTTCAATTGTTCGACATTGTTACAATAAAAATTAAACAATACATAACAATTGAAATGTCCGCAGACCTCTCTAGGGGTGCATATACTTTTCAAATAGCATCTAATAACCGCCAGCACCCGGAAATGACGAAAATAGCACACTACAAGCACGGAAGAAAAGTATACGATTTCTAGCGTTCTAGGCTTCTAGCTGAAAAGTATCTACACCAATAGCACAAAACAACTTCGTACATGGGGGCTGCCATCTTTGAAATCGCCCGTGCCATAGCCTACAACAATTGTACTGGCGTTTCTTCTATTGTTGAGGCTATGCCCGTCCATCCAAACTTAGTTTGCGCGAAATTTGATGGACATTTCAATTGTTATGTATTGTTTATAACAATGTCCAACAATTGAAACGGCCATCACATTTCGCGCAAACTAAGGCTGGATGGACTATAGCTAGAAGAAATACTGGCGTTTCTGTCACGCTAGCAGTAGAAAAATATACGCAACCAGTGTGCGCTAATAGTTGAAAAGTATATGCCTCAAGCGCGCTTCTAGCGCCACTAGCTGAAAAGTATATGCACCCTAGGAGTGTTGGATAAGGCCTGTGCATTGAAACTTAATGCATTGTTACATCATTATTAAAAGGGTATTGTTGTTCGTATTTCTGCCAATAATAAATTTTAAATTAGCCCTTCAATACACAGGCCTTATCTCTCGGTGGTCACGGCCAAAGCAACACCACCGAGAGAGAAGGCCTCATCACTGAAATGTCATACATTGGTACATCATCTACCTTGGGTCATAATTTAGGGCTTATTATTGGTAGGA
>JAHWFO010051442.1:3944081-3972849 GCA_023313115.1 Rhysida immarginata | reverse complement strand
TAGGAATACGATTAACAATTTGACGATGTTAGGTGATGTAGCAATGTATGACGATTCTGAGCGCAGACCTTCTCTCTCGGTGGTATTGGCAACGCCTCCTATAAAGAAAGCCACGGCACTAAAACGTCATACATTGTTACATCATAAGGCGACCAAATTTAGGGCTTATTATTGGTAGAAATACGATTAACAAAAGGACTAAGTATGATGATGTAACAACATATGACGTTTCAGTGCGGAGGCTTTATAGGAGCCGTTGACTGGGCGTGTCCAATTATTTTTCCGATTTCTATTGCTAAACATTGTTGCAAAATAAAATTTATTTTCGTTGGACAGAGTGTGGTCAGGCTATTTGGACTTCTAAAAAAAAGTTCCTGACCAAATTTTTAAATTTATTCTGGATAAAAAAGGAGAATTAAAGGAGCTTTCAAGTACAAATACAATTGGACAGAGTGAAAATTTCAAATATCACCATCGACATTAGATTGAGTATCTAAATTCATTAATTCTTATTGGATTTCCACCTCGTCGATTTTCTTTAAAAGTTGAAACGTCAATTATGCTTATGAGTAAGTTAGTTTCTGAAATGAAAAACAATTGACATACAAGTCATTTAAAGAGCATGTAATAGAAGTAAAAATCAAGAGCGGTACACATAATGAAATATTGGAAACCTAAACTTCGGAGTGAGAATGTATTATTATTCGCTTCAGTTCGGCCGGCATTTAAAAAAAGTGAAGAACAGACATTGAAAGAATGAATTATTTATTTAGAGAATAATGTCGTCACTCACAGACAGTAACATATTGCTATCTATAGAGTTAAAAAATTTAGAAACTGTCACAAATAAAGTACAAAATTTCTTCGGGAAGGACGGGATAATAACGATCACCAAAGAACAAATCACAAAAAAATAGTCTGATGTGTGCATTTCAAATGAATTAAGAGAATTCTTTCTACTTGTTGTGGTTTTGGTGTAAAAGGAGAAAATATGGATAAGGTACATTGACCGTATTTCCCCCCCGCGTGATAGATAATAGCTAGGTAATAGCTAGATAATAAATTTAATTGGACAAGAATGAAATTACTTTCAAACAAGTTAAAATCAAACAAAACAAAAGCGAAAAACTGCTATGGGAATCGAACGTGCAATGAAGAGTTCACTAGGATTTCACACTGAAAACAAGAAGCACACAAATGCAACTGCTTTATATCATCTATAGCAGGCTTGATGTATTCATAAATCACAAGTCCACATCTCGCCAAAAATCCGCAAAAATGCAGTATGTCAGCTTCCCCATCATCTTTATGCTCCATATAGACAGGATTAAATACTGTTGTCTTTCTTTTACATCAGACAGACTGAATGTCATTACCCCAAGCGCAAGCAATATTTGTAGAAGTATAAACAAAATAGCCATCTATGCTACATTTAAAATAAATGCGCGATTAAAAATTACACACATCACAGTAGGGTTTATGGTAAAAAAAAAAAAAAAAACATTTCATACGCAAGCGAATTCGTATACTTTTCGCTGTTGAAAGAAGTCACTTTCTTAGAAGGAAAGACAGTGAATAGAATTTGACAGCGCTGCAGCCAAGGTTGCGACTCATTCGCCAGTAATCCATAAACTATAGAGACTAGAACAGTGATGAGGAAAGTCTTTCAACTACAAAACAGATGCAAGCCCACTGACCATCATTTCTTGTTCTCTCATCTACAAGAAATATCTATAGTTTTTTAAAGTATACACTAATTTAATATAAATACACCAATATATTGAAGTGCTAAGTTTTTTTAGCAGATCAGTGATGGATAAATTCGAATAAGCGCGTAATGCCTGTTTGGTAAATTAAATAAAAGGATAAAAAGTTTTCTTAAGAACTATAATATTTAATGTTCACTTATAAAGGGAAACACAGATTTATTTGAATATACTTTAAGGTCAAATTGTCCAGTCTGAACCTTCTAATATTTACATATACTATACCTAGTATCTGACATAGTATTTAGTTTCCTAGCGGATGAATGGCGAGTAAATTTAAATAAATATTTTTAATTGATTTTTTAATGCGAATGAACTAGCTAACTTAAAATTTACTTCTATTCAATTCGCGACTGATGCTATTTTTATTTCTAATATCCGTATACATCTAATTTTTATTCGTCTCACTTAATAATACCGTAAGTATTAAATGTGACTAAAATGGACAATTGGATAATTCTAACTTCAAGTTCAAAATCCGCATCAAAATCTATGGTATCTCTAAGAGAAAACAAATTTTAAAAACAATTGCTCGGAATAAGATTTTCGGAGAATTAGAAACAAACTGAAGCTTAACTTAAAGCATATTTATTTAATTCTGTCAATTAATTTACTCATATAAAATATTATAATTTTATGTTCAACTGTTCCTCTTTACAGGAGATTGCGGAATGTGTTGGCCACGGGGCTAGCGTTGGTGGTATTAGTATTGACTGAGACGTGGGCAGCCAAGGCCAAGAAGAAGTCCGACGGTAAAATAAAAATTACACATCTATTCGTATATATAAAATTTGATTATTTATTTAAAGAAAGATAAATTTAAGAATTACACCGTAAAAACAGTTTAAATCTATCTTTCTTTCAGTAAGTCTGTCATATATGTGTCTGTCATATGTAAGTCTGTCTTATAAATATTAAGAAATGATTGTGTAATTGGCTATTTAATAACTGTTTTCTAAAAACAAATTTAGTTTTAATTTTTATAAATATAATATTCACAATTCTAAAGTTTTAATAAATGAGATTAAGAATTTTTTTCTGTGGCATATTTGCGAATAAACGCTAGCAGTCTGACGTTATCTCGAAAGTAATAAGGGCGCTCGTGGAGGGAAACATTTTCTTACGGAACGATAGATTACTTCAATGGTAACAGGAGCATATTATTAAGTAATAAGGCTTCCTCTAATAAGGAATTACAATTTTCCTAACCAATTACGCAATCAGTGAGTTTTACCTTTCATAAGTAATACCCAACGATTTTGCTCTAATTTAAAAGATAAGACGGCAAATTGAGATTAGGATAGGTTGCGACCTCGTGAGCTAATGTTATGCAATTTTTGCGGTGAAATGGGTGGTAGGGAGGCTTGTGGTGACCTGAAGGGGGCGGTGTCAGAAATGAAAAGAAAGGCGACGGAAAAATACCAACACTCGTCGAGGAAATAGGCAAAAGAAAAAGAAGAAAAAAAAGTGAGTAATTTAAGACAATGTCGGATCTTACGCCACACACGCGCACACACTCATAGACTTGCTCGACTTTTCAATGAGCGATAATGACCTCGATACTTTCGAGGCAAAGTATTGTGATATCTTTTTTCTTTAACTTCTCCCACGGGGTCCCCCGTTGCTCTAATTACAAGGTTCTTTTGTCTGTTTGTTTGTCCCCTTGTCATAAAGCATTCGTTCCCCTCCCTCAACCAGTCCTCATGAGGTACCCAAAGGAGATACAGGTGCAGTTTGTTTTGCTTTTCTTTTTTTTCCAAGATTCAGGTGGGATAAAACAATGGCGGAAGGGGATGAAATTTGTGCTATATTCGTTGGCCCAGTCTTTTATTTAGATTATCTTCTATTTTACCTATGATCAATAGAAATTGCATTTAATTAGATATAAAAAGGTAAATCCGTGTTCTATTATATCGAGTATTTTTAAAAAGTGAAACATTTTTAGTTGTAAGTCTTAAAACACAAATTGACAATTTCAATACACTCAACACCTCTATAACAAAGAGCATAGTGATTTTTTTATTATGATTTATTATTATTCATCTGATGCAATTTATGCAAGATGTTAAGCTGATTTAAGGACGTAAAGAAAATTCAGAATATTTTTCTTCTTAGCGATATCGATATCTTAAAATTAGATAACTTTAACTTAATTTCTAACTTTAAAACATCGAATAATTCAGGAATTCGAATTCTTTTCAATTTCTTCAGATGAAAAACAGCATCATTTCATATGGCGTAAGTAAAGCCTGCCTAATGAAAATATTTTTTTAAGTAAACTTTAGAATTGGATAAACGATCTTCGCGAACATATTGTGAATATTTATGGAGAGGTCTGGAGTATTTAAACAAACAAAAAAAAAACAAACTTCTGAAGCCTATTTCCTCGTTGAATAAGAAAATACACTCCTTATGGAAACGTTTAAAATATTAATAGCTTCTTTTCTACATGATAAAATCTTTCTGCGAAATATTTTGGAACACAATTTAAGTTTTGAATGAGAGCAATGGAATGCATCTATTAAATAATTTCTATTTTATTTTCCTTTAAATACTCCATACAACCTATCTTTTGTCATTCAATAAAAGAGGAAATGAGTTGTGTTTGTTCATCAGATTTTGTACATTTTTTTCCGGTTGAATAACTTTACACTCTATTTTTTCATCAATTCATGAATAATTTGCCGTATAACAACATTTTATTATAGCTTGCTCATCTCCTATAGAACAGAATTTTATCAATCCTTCAGGCATAATATTGAAGTAAAGAAAATTTTGTCTTAATAAATTAAAATAAACTTCAATACAATATTAAATCATAGCAAAATATAATAATGGAAACGTTTAGTTCCCATTCAAATTTTGAGTGAAGATAATTTTACCAATTAGAAAATTTCAATAATTGCTATACCTCAAGTATAAGAATTCTATGACAATGTAAAAATTCTATCAAAATATTTGAGTAACTCTAAAAAAATGAATATCTATAATTTCAAGATTAAAAATGAAATCTTAAAATTACATTATTAATATTTTTGTTATTATGTAGAAATTTACTTTATTTTAATTTTTGAATAGAATTTATGAATTTATTAATTTGAATGACTTTATACTCCTTATAAATAGTTTTTATTAATTAAAAAAATTATATAAAATTAACAGAATTCAAAAATGTTGATTGTTTGATTATTTGAATAATCTTGAAGAATATGTCGAAGGTAGATAAATGTTAAAGAAGTTGTTGAATTTATTTGTAAAACAGAAATTCAAAATTATTCTTCCAATCCATCTATCCACTATCCTACTACTCTTCTACTTCAATTCAACTGCAACAATCTTCCAATCGCCAGCCATCAGTTTCATCTAACAGCATCTGTTTCAACAAGAATTCTATTGTAACTTATCATCAGTTTCTTTACTACTAGAACTATCAACATCAACAACTTTTTCAACACATCTACCTTCAATATATTCTCTAAGACTATAAAAATTATTCAATATCAACTATTCAACTATCAAACGATCAAAATTGGTGAATTTTGTTAATTTTTATTTAAGTTTATTTAATTAGTAATAACTATTTATAAGGAGTATAAAATCATTCAAATTAATAAACAATAATATCATATTAATCTATTTATTAAAGAATTTATTAATATTGTAATCTGACACGGAGAGTTTAAAATCGCTCTGAATTACCCAATTGGATATATCTAATAAGCGATAATGACAAACCCCAAATTATAAGTTAGAATAAGTAATTAAAATGCATACAAAGTCTAAATTATAAATCAGAAAAATATTCCAAAAACTGAAATAACAGTATTAAATAAAAGAATTCTAAAACACATTAATTCAATGTCTTCAATAATTCAATAACCCCACTTGGCGTTTTTTCTTGGAAAATGATGTGAATTTTTTTAAATAATTACTTTTTCTCCAATTGTTTTTGTTCGTTTGACAGGTGAGTCAATAATTGTGCGAAATTTTTCATTGCGAATTAACGCCGAAGGAAATTTTTCTCTTATCACGGAGAGCAATTTTCTGCGAAAAACTATATCCAACAAGAGAAATGGCTTTTAACTTTCTAGACCACCGACCTACAGATTCAAGCGATAAAAAGGAAAATTTAATTTAATCTTCATTCCCCTCAATTGTTATAATCAGTTTATCGCGATATTTTATTAAACTGAGAAATTTACGAGGCCGCAAATGACAAATGGAGAAATTATTGTTCCACCAATAGAGAATTACTGTAAAATTACTAGAGGTCGACTTTTTTTTTTCTTTCATTCATTTCTATATCTGTTTTACGAAGCCAGGGTCTTTTAGCTTTAGGAAAAATTGTTCAACTTGAGTGAGATTAAAGGAGGAGATTTGGATTCTTGATACAGTAATTTTAAAAAAGGGCATATTATGAGAGGTTTTTCGTATAAGGAAATCTCATATTAAAAAATCCATATCATATTTATTATTTCATTATTTAATGGGGGAAATTACGATAATATAAAAATAATCACTTAAAAGCGTTCAATTAATAATAGCAGAAACAGGCTACCATTATGAATATGAAAAGTAACTCGATTACAATTTTACTCATTAATAGACATAACATGCTTTAAATATTTCTGAAATCCCATTTTTGGTCATTTTATTCATTTTCTTACATCTCAAAAAATAATCACCGAATTACATCTGCTCTCCTCATAACCATTTATTCTTAGAAGCACTTAATTATTCTTTAAACACCTGACAAATTAAATGAACCGATTGCCAAATTAGTAATATCTTAGAGCTTTCAATGAGCTGAATTAAGGAAATCACCTCGTCCAACGAGACCATAAACATACTTCTCTGATTTCCTCGAAACAAAACAAAAGCCATTTACATCCACAAAATAAGAATTTCTTTCAAATGGTTCATTGTATTCCTCCTCTCATTCATTTATCTTCATCACCGTCGGTGCGTGTTCTATATTTTTTCAAATTTTGAACAGTATACGCCTCCTCCATTGTGAGAAGAGACGGACCTCGTGAAGATTTGGAGCTTTTGTGAATATTTATGGAATTTAGCACTCAGAGATTTAATGTAAAAGTGCTGGAAAACTGGAGTATGCCACAAATCGTATGGGAGATTTAGGAAGTTTTTGGAGACCTGCTAAATATTTTCTTCTCTAAATCTTCCAGGAGATATGCTTCTAGTGCTGTTGTAATCCATTGCTGGTTTTGGTCAAGCTAACACGATTCCAAATAGAAAATTACGATGTAATCATTTCATTATATTTCGAGAATATTAAATAATTGCTAAGTGATTGCTAAATGATTATAAAATGTAACAAACTATATACGAACGTGAAATGCGATTCGTTATATAAACATAATTTATACCATGATTATCCATGTTTAATAGTGTTTTCAACAGACTTCTCTTGTATATTTAATATAAATTCCATGCGAATAATATAAATAAATAAAATAAAAGTGTCAATGCAGTAAGGCTTATAACTTTTTGATAAATCTATTTTGATGTTTCCACGGTGATCTGTTGCACTCAAATTCTTCCAGTTCACCTCCTTTGATAAAATTCTTTGTTGCACAAATTCACAGATAACTAGATAAATTTTCTGTGAATTTGTGCAAGAAAGAATTTCATCAAGATAGGTATACTGGAAGAACTCTGAGTGTAACAAATCGCCGGGGTAACATCAAAACAGATTCATCAAAACTGGATTCATTATTGGATTGACAGTTTAATGAACTTTTAAATTTTCATGATTACTAGAAGAAATATCAGAATGGTTAAGTACATCATGCCGCTCGCTTCTGTTTTATACTAGCAATAGCGTTCATATTGAAGTTGTTTTGTAGCCATACGATTGATAAATCGTAAACCTTGAAGAAGGAGAAATTATGGACCATTTGCCTAACATTAAAGAAAGAATGTGGAAATTCTAAAAGAAGAGGTGAAAGGAAGAAAAGTGGCATCGGTATAGAACTTTTTTAGAATTTTTATTGATTTAATAATATTTTTTCTAGAAATGATGTAAATTTAAAATCTTAATCTTATTCACAACGATATCTTTGAATATACTTTAATAAACTATTTATTTATTTTATGTCTTTCGGTTGGAATTTATATTAAATATACAATATTTTAAAAGAAGCTTTCAACTGAAATCAGTGAAATTATTTTGAAATATTAAAATTATGGGAAATGATTTAAAGCAAGTTATTACTGGAAAAGTGACTAAAGAATTTTTCTCTGCTGTGGATTTAAAAGAAGTTACCGTATTATATATAATTCTTTAAGAAAGCTATATTGATCTTATTTTTATAAAAGTAACCTCTACTTAAACCTACTTTTAAAAATCTAATTATTCAATATATTAAAATTTTCTGGAAATCAACATATACTGAGATAAAGATATACTAATTCACTTTCATTTTGATTAAAATTCTAGCTATTACAATTCAGCAATGTTGAATATGGAATAAGTACATAGACAATTATCTACATATTAAACCCTGGGAAATATTACAAGAAACATTGGCTCTCCTAAAAGACCAGTCTGAAGTTCTTCTGTACCGTATCTATTAACATAACGGAATGTGGTCTTACAGTACAGCATGTTTGATAAAAAAAAATTGATTAATACCAAACAAGTTGTACTATAAGACCACAATCCGTTACGTTATCTCCTAAAAGACATTGAAAAACTATCGATTATATTTTTATCTCTGAATTACTTCTCCGTCCCTCCAAGCCAGTCTTCTTCCTATTTACAGAATTCGAAATTAAATTGCGCAGAAAATAATAATATCAGGATACCTACTAGGACCACAAGTAATTTTATTACTTCAAAAATCATTAGGGAAGATAATCACATTTTTATTGGATGATTGATCTTAAGAGATTTTAATTCATCATCTCTTTTTGCTGTTATTGAGCCCACTAATAATGATTATTATTCATTAACTCGTTTGATGGTCTTGAGCACTATCCCAATTTCAGCAATCATAACAGCCTCAATTATTATTGTGAGCCATAAAAATACCGAAGATAACGATCTGTCCATTCTTCTCCTCCATTTTATATTTTTTTCCGGAAGGTGACTTAATTCCTTCCTTCGAGGTGCATCGATGGCGAGCGACCGATAGTGACGCTCTATTGAGCCGAACTACAAGCAAGTAAAAAAAAATTTTCATAAATACATTTTCTTTTGTCTTTCGATATTTTTTCCGACCCGTTGAGAAATTTTGTCTAACAGGGAGGAAAAATAATAACAATAACGAGTAAAATGCGAACGCACCATTTAGAAAGCGTTTGATTTCCGCGGTTAAATTAGTTGGTGCGTTTCGCGTTCACTTTCTCCCACACAATAGGTTAAGAAAGGAAAAAAAAAAGTGAACTCGGTCTATCGTGAAATTACACGGTAATGATAACAATTATCAGCCCACGCCCTATCCAAGTTCAGAACGCTTAATCCCCCTTTCCTTAATCCTTTGGACCGATCCCGCAGCCAAATTCACCCAGCCGCCCCTTACGGGACGCTGACATATTGCGGAAGTGGACGCTCTGATTAAATATTAATTAATGCAAATACACATTAAGCTATTCATTTCTTTCTATAATACTCGATTTAATAAACCATACAAAAATAATTCATCTACGATTAAAGATGAAGAACCTCTTGTCCGTATATAGTGGGTTGCCCAAAATATGTATACACCATTTAACATAAGGGAAAACTATATAAAGTTGTAACACTAAATTCCTCATTTCTTTATTCTGGATAGAACTATATGAAATGAAGCAAATTTTATTGAAAATGAATATATTTTTTACTTCTTTTGAGGGTCTTGAAGGGTGAATAGTACTAGAAAATGACCATGTATAGTAGGGTGGTACGTTAGGGGGTGAATTACCCCCCTTAGAAGAACTTTAAAGGCTGAACTAAACCTTTTCATCCCTCTAAATCTATCGAAAAATGATAAAAATGGGTTGGGGAGCATCCCCTGAAAATGGTGGGTGACGGGGAAAAACGAAGGTTATATTCGTATTCATTAGGTCATTTTACATGAGAATCAGCTGAAATAGTGTTGGGGTTCGAAATTTTTTTTAAATTTGTAGACTAGTGTTATCATAAACGTCGAGATACTTTTGAATACTGCGCGCAGTTACTCCTATTCATTTCTCTAACAAACTGTTATCAAGTTACCTCATGCGTCTGGGAGGCAATGTGGTCTTCTTCGATTGGGATCTTCTTCATTCAACGCATGTAATAATGTCGGGATGTGTAATTTCGATTTTGTTGCTTTTGTAAAATTTATAGATAAAATCTACCAAAGTGTGTGTACATTTTTTGGCCACCCTGTAATCGTTTTCTTCTGAATTGTGATTTCGGTCATATTGTGACCACCTTTCAGCAAAGTACATTCAAAAAAATAAATATATATATGTGGACAAGAGGTTTTTCATTTTTTATTTGAAGACTATTCACAGTATCGATACATTTGTAACAAACGTCGGATCAAAACAAGAAAAAATGTCCCTATAAACATATGTCTTATAAAGTGTTGTTACCGATTACATGCGCATCTCAACAAATGTCACTTGTTTTTTTCTAACGTAATCAGCATGACGTTTACAGGATCCATGTACGACAATGGATCCAGCGTCGAGGTCCAGTGCACTGTGCGTTGGCCAGCCCGGTCTCCTGACCTGTATCCACTGGAGTTTTATCTGTAGGTATACATAAAAAGTGCGGTGTACCTACTCAGGTTAACGACAACAACGATCTGGAAGGGCCTATCAATAATTAACTGTTCGAGGGGCTTCGCCAGTCTTTGTTGAGGCATTGTCATACATACACTGCGGATATTTTGAGCATCTCCTGTTATGTGGCCAATGTAAATCCTATAACGCCATCGCATGTAATTCAGTAACAACGCTTTATAGGACATATGTTTTCATAGGGACATTCTTTCTTGTTTTAATTCCAGAAATCACCCCCCGACGTTTGTTACAACTATATGGTCAAACTTTGCATAGATATGTAAAATTAAAAAGTAATATCGGAAGGTCTAATAAACATGGGTCCAAAAACAAGCCATTTTCGAATTATTGTTGATTTTTACACCAAAATGTAATTGTATTATTCTACGGATTTAATGACACTGAACACTTGTTTAATTTAATGTTATTAATGATATTTTTAATTTTTAATTATAAAGGTTTATTGAATATACGAGTATTACAAATTTATTTACAGCAATGCTATTCAAAAATTAATGTGTCCATTAAAGTAAACGCTCAAAGTGTCCGCAGGCAACTTGATTACAGGCTTCCAGGCGACGAACCATTGAGTGACGCACTCTTTCAAAAATGCCTGGCATTTCACGAATATTTCGCGCTGCAACAACTATTCCAGCAACGAAATGAGATGATCAATAACGAATGTCTATGTCATAATGCGTAGGTACATAAAATAGTCCCTACTGAATTTTGGAATAACTCTAAAATTCTTCGTTTCCGAACAGGGGTTTATATGACAAACTTGCCTCAAATTGCCTGAAGAATGTATATGCAAAGTTTGACCATGTAGTTGTGAAACATTATAATTCGCAGAAGTCAAACCAATCTTCATTACATGGCTTAGTCAACCATATTTATATGCACAAACAATAGCGTGACGATAATAATGATGAATTTTCGTGATGATACACGCATATAGACACGCCCTCTAATACAAGATAATTCAGAAAGAATCATCTGATTTCAAAATTTTATATTTTTAAAAATTAGCAACAAAAAAGATCAGTTATCTATACTGATAAAAAAAAACTGTAACCGACCGGGTGCCTGGATATAGAAAATATTTACGAAAATTTTATGCGACAGGTCTTACTAACACTAACAGAAGCCAAAACAATCATTTTTAGAATTTTTTGTCTGTCTGTCCGTATGTTTGTTGCTACCTCATCCACAAAAACTACTCACGAAATTAACGCAGTTTTCACAGTTGCTTTGTTTTAGGTGTATGATTTATCTCAATACGCCGTCTAGAAGTCGAGTTCTAGGCTAAACTCTCTTAAGCTGGTAGTTTTATACAAGTTGACATGCGGTCAAGATATATTTTAGTTCACAAAACAAGCAATAGATGGCGCTACAAGCAAACATGTATACTTAGGGTGTGTCTAAAAAGTCCGACCGGTCGCGACCAGTCAAAGCCCGTCACAAAGCCCATTTTAGAGCCACCAGTGACTAACTAGAAATTTTGACTATGTGCGGGAATGATGCAGGCATACGTAGCTGGCTTTATTCATTTTAAATTTTCTCCAGATTCGGTCGTCCGAATCGGGAGAAAATTTAAAATACGGGTATGCCTGCATCGTTCCCGCGTCGATCGGACATAGTCAAAATTTCGAGTCACTGTTGGCTCACGGCCGTCCAGGGCCGGACTAATACCTTTAGGGGCCCTAAACACTGCACGCCTTCCTCAATATAAATCCTGTTTTTCTGAGGATTCGGGGGCTCCTATTCACATGCGTATAGTCTAACGGGGACCCCGAATCTTAGTCTGCTTATGTATTATATCTATCAGGCCTGACAACTGAGGATTGATGACGTCATGCTAGAGGTCGGCTGCCATGGGAACCCCCTTCTCAACGGAAATAATTTAACATTGAAATACTTTAATTGATGGCAACTTATATTTAATCAAGTTAAACGAATACTCCAGTAATATTAAAAAAATTATCGCCTCTGTCAAAATGACAGGCAGACGACCTCATGCCTCGCCGACATCTAGTATGACGTCAGTTGTCAGGCCTGTAGATATAGTACGGCTGTGGTTGGCTCCAAAATGAGCTTTGTGACGGGCTCAACAGTGACTGAACTGATGGCTTCAAAATTTGGCTCACTTTATATGGCCCTATGCGGTTGCTTCCTTTGAGGGTATGTAAAAGATCAGGAGTTTGTTCCGCCTTTGCCCACCACTTTATGCGAAGTAGTTAAACAACATCTTTCTAATGTATTTGCCAAGAACTTTTATACCGCCTTGACATTACGTGTGACTTAATGAAGGATTTTTTAAAACAAACTTTTATATTCATGTATTATTTATCATTGTGTGTTGTTAATTTTTAAAAATATAAAAATTTGAAATCGGACGATTCTTTCTGAATTACCCTGTAATTTACCACATTAATGATTCAGGTGCTCTTCATATGCAGTCACTAAATCAAGCTATTGAGAGCCTGAAGAACCATTTCTAAACTAAGTCACTCATCAGTGGCGAAAGCTGTACATATAAAGAAAGTATTATCAAGGCTACTAAACAATATTTCCCCCCATATAAGGTGAGAGGGGTTAATTTGGAAAAAGAAAGGGTGCCAACGAAGAGGTCAACTCCACGAGAGAGAAAGTTCATTGACATGAATACAAATAAAGGGCAATAATCATTAATTAAAATTTCAGCGGATGAAGTAAAATTTCGGGGTTAATTGCAGTATTCTCGCTCCATAAACGGAAAAGTTTCGCCGAAGACGTAAATGCGAAAAAAAATAGTAATCGCGAAAAAACAATTGCAAGAGGATCGTCATTCAAGGAAGAAAGTACCAGAAGGAAATATTTCCTTATATTTTTTTTAACACATACAATAAAAAAAGAAACAAAATTTATTGGCTAGCTCGTAATTTTGTAATTCCAATCGACATTTATTGTAAATATTTATCTGTATAATTATATATAATTATTTAGCGCATCTTTAAAATGAACTTTTAATTTTAACACTCTTTACTTTAATAATAGCTTCACCATAAAAAAATTATAATTAGTTTGTTGACATTGATAAGATTTTTTTTTTCAGTTTTCGTGAAAATATGGAGGAAAGGAATGAGGAAACGTCTCGATCTACTCATGTTTTCTGAGACGGGATTATTTATTAATAATTTAACCTATTTTATTGCTTGAACACATAATTTGTTTATTGCAGTTTACCTTTAATCTCATTCCCATTAGTCTTTTTTTCACAATCATATATTACATTTCAACAAATGCTATCATTAAGCCTTATTCTCCTTAAAAATCCATTTATCTCTTTAAAACATTACAAAGTAACGCGTGGATGGAATATTAATCTGATTGTCACACTTTCGTTGTTTACTTTTACAGGTCCAATTCAAGCGTCGGACAGGTACTTCCGCGACGCACCGGAATGTCCAGAATCGAAATACAGGTCGATTGATGGAACCTGCAATAATCTTTTCAACCCTCTATGGGGGCGTTCCCGAACTCCATACGCTAGGTTTTTGGCTCCCGACTACTCAGATGGTGATTATCATTTTTCATGAATATCTCATTCACCTATTGCCAAATCTAGATTTTAAGGCTAAATTTATTATTAATTTAACGTGCTTCTGCATAAATGAGTTTTATTTAAATTCTCAAGATTAAGCATCTGCGAGATTACTGCTATAAAAGGTAGCTTCAAAAGTTTCCCGAAATACGTTTGTTCTATAAAAATAAAATATAGTAGAAGAAATTGCAATATAACTGGTTTATAAATGGTCTTGTAAATTCTAGAACCCATTTTTCGAACCTAATTTAATTCCTTCGTCGCTTTGTGAATCATCGCCAACACTAAGATGATCTTACACGGATAAGATCCTGTCATTCTTAATATTGCCTTTTTTTCATCGTCGCTTGCTTTTGTTCTGAGAAAATAGCGTTAGACATAAAATATCATTCAGCTTCCAACTTATGACACAATAATTTGCATGTCGTGATTATTGCTTAAAACAGTGGGTGTCAATTCCAGGATGTTTTTGAAGCGTTTGGATAAATTTCATCTCCGAATGTATTTCCATGATAGAGATACACTTTATCAGTTATACCTCAGTATTTAGTGTGGGGAGCCACTTTAGCCTGCAAAGTAGATTGATATTGCATGGGCATGGATTTAACGAGGTGCTGATAAATTTGTGGAAAGAAGGAGTATCATAAAGATACGAGTTTAACGTGCATTTTCTGAAAATGCAGATACGAGGCTTGTCCGTAAAGTAAGTACTGTTTTGCAATAAAAATAAAACTACTGTATATATTTTCAAAATTTTTCCTTTACCAGATTCTATCTACCTTTAACTATTTTTCCACATAGTTTCCAAGTTTATTTATGCACTTGTCATAGCGCTTAATGTACTTCCGCATGATCACTTAATAGAAACTGCCGGTGATGAAGAAAGTCACGCAGTTTTCACTTGTTCATCGTCGCTGAAATGCAGGCTGCCGATGATCTCCTTTAGCTCCCGGAACAGGTGGTAGCCACTGGACGCGAGGTCAAGTTGTTACCAACTAATCAGATCTTTTGCTTGGAAACAACTTGACCATCCGCCTTACAGTCCGGATCTCGCGTCCAGTGGCTACCACCTGTTTCAGGATCTAAAGGAGATCACCGGCAGCTTGCATTTCAGCGACGATAAACAACTGAAAACTGCGTGGCTTTCTTCACCGGCGGCAGTTTCTATAAAGTGATCATGCGGAACTACATTGAGCGATATGACAAGTGTTTAAATAAACGTGGAAACTATGTGGAAAAATAGTTAAAGGTACATAGAATCTGATAAAAAAAATTTTGAAAATATATCTAGTAGTGTTATTTTTATTGCAAAACGGTGCTTACCTTACGGACACGCCTCTTATATGTCGCACAAGTCCAGTTTGTGCCAAAGATGATTGATGAGATTGGTATTGTGCGGGTCACTGCAGCAAGAACAACTAGCTAGCATGTTCTTGGAACAATTCTATAAAGTTGTAGGTTTCTATTTACCAACATATTATCATTTAGAAATAATCATCAGCTCCAAGATATACGGTTACAATAATATACTAGATGAGCAATGATGTTTTTCAAATGCTGTGGCATTCACATGTATCTATGGGTATCAAGAGCCCAAGATCTACTAGGAAAAACTTTCCCACACCATAACATCGTCCCACCCTTTGTGTTTCTCAAACTGCAGATGCGCTCATCAGCATCAGGCACATGTACTTCAACTCATCCGACCAAGTGATCAATGTTTCAGCTATGCCCACTTGTTTGTTTGTGATAACAACGGTACCCGCTGGGCCCATTCCTTGCGTGTTTCAGTATGCCAACACTGAAGTCTGATGTAATCTGTTTTCTTGCAAAAGCTGAGCCAATTTCCTCCGACCCCTATGTCAACAGGCGCTTCCCATCCATAGGACATCTCTGAGTAGATGTTTCTCGTGGGTTGCACGGTTGTTGACACACCTCTTCGATTCACAAACTTCTTGTATGTGAAGAGCCCAGAAAAACGACTGTTTTGGATATCCTACTTCCAGCTCGCCTGATGGCTATTCTCATGAGCCGTTCAAAATTCGTTGTATCACTTCTTTTCCCCTTTCTTATTGAATTTGTACGCTTAATTGATAGTGGAAAGTAGTTCCGCGCTATTTATCTCCATCTGCCTGGCCACATGGCGTTCTACATCATTGAAAGAATCGGTCTTTGCAACAGAGATGTACTGAATAAAGTGACCGGAGAGTGTATTAATTCTAGCAGATTCAAAAATGTTTGGCGATATCTGAAAATATTCATATAGTTTGAATTTATAAATAATTTATTCAGTTATATCGTATACAGGGAGGGAGTTAGATGGGAACATAAACAAATTCTAAAGAACAAAGAGTCGTACGAAAGTAATAAATTAAAAGTGGAATGAATGCTCCAAACAAAACGTAAAAAACGAAAAAAAAAGAAAAAAAAAACGAAAGGAAAAATTCCGCTATCTGGATTCAAACCATGAACCACGATTATCAGACTTGTCGCCTTTATCAACCGGGCAAACGCGGACACGGGAAAAAGCTGTTTTCAAGTATCCTAAAGATTAAAAAGTAGTCAAAGTGGTATGTCTATTTCATTGCTCAATGTTACGTTAAAATACAAAGCAATTCCAATTTACCAAGCGAAAGAAACTGCTTTTCAACCATAGTATGTCTTGTTCAACCATACTAAAGCAGTACATTGAGTACATTTATTAGTAACATAAGTAATTCAGTGATCATCTCTTGACAGAGCGATTGCAACGTGCGCCTGCGTATGTCATTTAGATAACCAGAAATAACGTTTTATTCATTCATGACTCGTCACTACGAATCGATTGTTATGAATATCACATGTGAATTCTTGGTATCCTTAACGGTCACTGTTCCACGAAAGGTTCCACGAAAGAACCTGAAAAGTTAATACAGCCGAGCTAACACTTTGATGATCATACTGTATGTTGAAAGAGAATCTGAAAAAGTTAATCAGTTTGCAACTTGTCACAAAAAACGGCGGATAAACGATCAGACCAATCGTGCACGATTGGCGAATCATCTGAGGACCTTGCTGACCAAAGAAGAGTTTGAACAGCATGGAGGCATTCCGAAGACACACGGGAAGGGCATTATCCTACCTGGTAAATGATTCCTGGCACATGTGTCATAAAAGGTAACAGAACTGTTCGCAGGAATCATTCATTAGCGTTTCAGTGTCTACAGAATAATTTGATTAAAACAGAGCACTGCATATAAATTCTTTTTTTAATCAGATTATTTTTCAGATTGCTTCGATCTTTTTTGCCATTGATAATATAGCAAACTAAACATATGAGACGAAATACTAGCAAAAAACAGATTCTCTCATACTTTTAATAAATTATCATCAAGTTTATTCTAAAATACATGGAATGTGTTTCTTTTTCAGGAAAGGGAGCACCAAGAGGTAGAAAGGACGGTTCACCTCTTCCTAACCCTAGGTATATTAGCATTTCTTTGGCCCACGATCTTCCCATAGAATCTAATCATTTGTCACATCTTTTCATGATGTGGGGTCAATTCATGAATCACGAAATTACAAACAAACCCGAAGCCAAGAGTAAGTATAAGCCGACAATAAAATTCTACTTTTTTTAATCAACATATAGATAAATGATTTGTACCTTCAAATACAGTTAAGGATGGCCGAGGAGGCGAAATGAAGTGTTGCGACCGTCAGGGCGCTTGGGGCCACCCGGACTGCTATCCCATCATGTTGGCCAGTGAGGACCCCTATTACGGCAACCAGAGAGTCAACTGCATGGAGTTCACAAGATCCGTTCCTTACACGGGATCAGAATTTCCAGTTGGTAAGTTTCTATTCTTCATTTATTAATCTTTAACGATTAAACGCCAGTAGGAAAAGAGTCCCAGCACGCGAACTGGGTACTGCTCCAACCAGCCCTAAGGACATGTAGATAACGTTAATGCTTCTACGGTGGCGCAATTGGTTGGCGCATCTGCACAGTGAGCAGAAGGTTCCTGGTTCGATCCCAGGCTGTGGAATTTTCTTTCCTACTTTTCTTCAATAATTTCAACATCTGAGGTTTGGCGTGGAAAAAATCCTCTTAAGACCTTTCATTTATTAATTTTTTTTTAGTTATAAAATTAAGCTTTTTTTCAAACTGTCTCATCTTCGTTTGTTTACAGGTTATCGAGAGCAATACAACAACAATACGCACTTTGTGGACGGTTCCAACGTTTATGGGTCATTTGAGGAGGACGCCTTGGGTCTTAGAGAATTCCACGGAGGTCTGTAATACGTACGAGCGTTTTCTCATAATCAATACACACACTTTAAATCTCAGCAAAGTGAAATCCTTAAGTACAACTTTTTAAAATATACAGTTTAGATATATGCGAAAGTATACATAAAAAAAAGATTGAGATTAAAGCGCTCAGTATAACGACTTGGATATTAGGGCCATCAGTAATTTACGTAACGTCTTAAGGAGGGGAAGGTGATTTTGAATAGCTTTACGCAGCGTTACAGAGGAATAGGGTGATTTCAGATCTGGCGTTCCGTAACGGTTCTTTTAAATAAGTTTGGGGATGGTTTAATTTATCAAAAGAGAATCAAGAGATCCTGTAGCAGAGAGTTTATGTAAACCTTTACAGCCTGAAATAGTTTAAGTTTTTCAAAGTTTTAATTATAGATTTATTGTGGGAGCCCGTGGCCTAATGGGCTTTCACTGATAACACAACTTCAGGGAAGTTAAGCAACGTCAGGCAAGGCTAGTCACTGGATGGGTGACCATCAGTGATACACGATCTCCCCCCCCCCCCCCGGCTGCTGCGACCATCATACATCAGTCGTTAATCCAGGGACCCAACTCGTCCGCCTCTGGCCATACAGCCCCTGAATGGACGTAGTGGATTACAATAAATAAAAAAAAAAATTGTTATAACTAATTGACCTTAACAATTAAAAGAGGTGCGCAAAGTGATTGCAATTAATAGTAAGCAAACTGCTGCTTGGGCAACGATGGCCAAAGTGTCAGGTGAGATTGCTCTACATGCCGCTTCAATTTCCTCCCAAAGGACCTCGTATAGCCGGTTTTCTGTGACATCCTTTAGGGTAGCTGCTTTAGGGTCCCTCATCGTTAAAAGTGTAAAAGGTGTTAAATAAAAAGAACATGCCGGAAACTCAATTTTACCTCTGCAGTCCTTGCAAATTCTTATCCAGGTAAGCTCACTTGTTAAAGCGAAAAAAATCATCCATTTCCATAAACTCCATAGTTCGATCCATTATTAAAGTGTTCCAAGACCTATGTTAAAAAGAAAAACACATGAAAACCAGCTTTCAACCCTTAGGAGGATGAATAACTCAGTTATTCATTTTTAAAAAGTATTATTCTTGACACACGTTTTACATCATTTGTATAATGTGATATTCTTCGTCATAAAATACGAGGTTTCATCAACAACTGTTCAAAATTTTAATTTGCCAAGGGGGGAGGGGTCGAACATACATGTACGTAATTATCAATACGTAAAATAAAACACGACCTAATTTTACTTAGTAATTTTTGGACGGCTCCTTTGCCAATTTCGGCTAGCTCTGCTCATTTGAGCCCACCCATATATTGTTGGTCGACACGCATAAAATAATTGAAAATAATGGGTCATCCACCAAATTTTCTGCGATCCTTCCAAGAATTTTTCACAACCACCTTGAGGATCGCGACTCCCACTTTAAAGAACCGTCCATAAACGATCAGAGAAATTGCCCTCCCCCCCTCCCTCCAACGAAGATTCTCTAGTGCTCGGCACGAAAGAAAAAAACTGGTACATGCGTAAATGCAAAAAAACTCGTTCCACCAATCAGAAACAGACAGGAAACACAGCATTCCTGACATTCCCTTAAGTGAAATCGCAGTTGAAACGAAACCGAAACATATGACACTCGATTAATCGACAGATTGAATATGATACTCAGATAGTCCTGCTGTTCTTTTTTATTACTGTATCATTATTATACCTTTAAATAGTCAAAAACTTTATAAATTCTACTTTGACTTTTTACGAGGTGCGATCAAAAAGTAACGAGACTGATTCATTTAAAGAGAAAGTACTTTACTTAAATACATTTACACAGTGTCCCCTTCAAAATAGTCCCCTCGCGAAGCCTATGAATGAGTCCAACGTTCCTGTCACGTCAGGAATGTGTCCTGGAAGACTTTTTGCTGAGACGAGTCGAGCACTCTGCGATTCGCACTGGATCTGCTCAATCGTATCAAAACGGGCGACCTTTCAACTGGATTTTCATTTTCGGAAAGAGGGGGAAAGTCTGCAGGAGCCAAATCTGGCGAGTTGTGGAACTGAAATCGTTTTGTTTTTCGGAAGAAACTTACCATGTGAGGAGAGCTCGGTGAGAGAGTGCATTGTCATGGTGGAGCATTCAGTTTTCTTCACGCCACAGATCTGGTCGCTTTCGCCGAACGTCCTCCCTCAGATTGCTTGTTGCTCGAATTTGTTTTCAAATTTAATGTCCATGATAAAATCACAGTGGATAATGACGACCTTACATAGACGTCACAATAGCTATATTTTCTCAGTCCCCAATGCACATGAAACAAAATCCTTTGAAAAGCTGATTTACGATAGTTAGGATTATAATTTACTGTATTTGTGGACTTGTGCTACCATTTGTTGGAGAGGTACGCAACTAGTCCCGGAAGTTTTTGATCGCACCTCTTACAGCTTTGCTCGAACAAACAGATTTATAGGCGAGGAAGCCGCCGCCATGTATTTCAGAAACTCAATAAAGCAAACAAATAGTATGCATGAGCCTTTTTAATTTTACTTGATCCCCCTCCTTCCCTTTTGTGGTCAAATCCTGATTCCCATCTCTGTCCAAAATTGACGCGTGATATATGAATGTTTCTAAAGAAACGCTAGCTTAGAGGCATTTTGACAATGAAAACGGTAGGTTAGGCCCGGTTACGTTAGACTGTTCGTCGAAGTGTATGGGAAAAGGAGTCTTCTCGAACAAAAAAAACACGCTCAAGAATCAAGAAAGATTGTTTTTGATTGGTAAGGCATTGCTGCTCATGCGTTTGTACCACGCAGGAAGTTCGTAAACAAAGTTTTTGCGCGTATTAGGGTTGCTATATGCAGTAAGAGGCCTGAAATGTGGGAAACCGTAATTGGATGTTCTATCTAACCTAAATTGAACTAGCCTTAAGGCCGATTTACATGCACGCATAAACGCATGCGATTTTGCATGAATGTAAACTAAACTTTATTCAAATGCATTTAACTTAACTGACCTTATTAAGTAGCTAAGCCGCTGCCTAATGGGTATAAAATTACCTAAATATATTTAAGACCATGTTCAACATGTAAAACTGAAAGGTTAACTTAGCTACCTACTTGGGAAACCGATATTACTAATAGAAATTTAGGAAATGAATTCAAATACAGCTCTCTGTGTATATTTAGAGATTTAAATCCAAACAGATCAGAGCTCCATCTATGAATAGGACTGAAAACTTCGCAAACAATTATGCCAATTGCAGAGTACAAATTTTATAGAGTGAAAAATAGAAATTATATCAACAACTAAAACGACTAAAAGTGTAACAAACACTGTTTCGTTTAATATACAAAAAAATTTAGAGGGAAATTACACCAATCATCTTGAATTTTTGTTATTAAAATTTAAAGTTCTCGAAGTTTTATTAAAATTATCAAATTCGCCAATAGATGACACTATATTTTCTTTTTGCAGGACGCTTGAAAACAACTCGCAGTTTCCACCACGGAAAGGATTTATTGCCCCAAGGCAAAGATCGATGTGGCGGCGATCCTTGTTTTAAAGCTGGTCAGTATTACCTGTGTTTTTGCACTTTGTTTCTAGAAACTGTACTTTTAATTGAGAGTAGAACAGAGTCGCCATCTATTGCTGAACCCTTTAACAAAGTTGTGGAAATTATCTTGAAATAAAATCATCAACAGGTGGCAATGTATTCGAGATCAACTGATCCAAATTGAATTTTTTTTTTGTTTGATTTCATGGATTTTCCGGAGAAATTCTAATATCAGTCTAGCAAACCTATTCGGGTGAAAAGATTGATTATATTTATCAATGCGATCATTCTTTATAAGCTTGTGCTGTTTGCGAAATCGTTCGTGCCACCTGTTAGCGTCAGCAAAGAAGAATGTGTTAGAAAAACATAAAACGCTGAATAGAAAGTGGCGCACCTAGGGCGATTTTTTTTTTCGGGGAGAGGGGGGTTGACGAATAAAATTATCTTTAGTCAAATTCAATTAAAAATTTACAAAATTAAAAATACTACCAGGGATGGATGAAAGTACTACTTTCATCCATCCCTAGTACTACTTGAAACAAAATTTTCAGTCTGATAAAAGTAACGCCTAAATTTGATTGTATAGTTTCGATAGATTATAGTTGCTCTTTCTTATTGTTTCTTTTTTTTTGGGGGGGGGGGGTCTTCTGATCCACTACTGAGTTCATTAAAATGCACTTTTATTTTAAAATTTCTTCCGACTGGTTGGGATCATTAATGTACGGATTAAATGTACCTGTACTTTTACTGCTTATACGCAAGGAAGAGGCTTATTCCGGCCTTTTATTCCTGGCTTTATCAAGAATACAAACGAAGAATCACGCAAGGAAGAGGCTTCAAACGAAGAGGCTTTATTCCGGTTTGCGTGCCTCTACATTTGTATCCTTGATAAAGCCAGGAATAAAAGGCGAAACCGGTCGGAATTCTGTATGTTTTCTTTTCCATTACGTACTGTAAGGCCTCCGTCAACTTCATCAAGAAGGACAGCATAGAGAACTTTCCATTTCTTAACGGCAATTAAGTTTGGTTATTGAGTTATTCTACTACAAAGACACAAAGCCAATTACAATGTGTCACTAATTTCCACAATGAACATCTGTGAGCCGTA
This sequence comes from Rhysida immarginata, assembly GCA_023313115.1. Classification (NCBI taxonomy): domain Eukaryota; kingdom Metazoa; phylum Arthropoda; class Chilopoda; order Scolopendromorpha; family Scolopendridae; genus Rhysida; species Rhysida immarginata. The sequence goes on along the minus strand of JAHWFO010051442.1, from coordinate 3,949,783 downwards.
TAGTGATGGCTCAACACCAGCAGTAGTTCAAGATCAATATGCGAACTGGTATTCTAGGTGGCTGACTGATCGGACTCTTTAAGTTCTACCGTACGTATTATTGGCGACGTGTACAGGACGTTCTTCATTAAGATGCTTCCAGACCTTTTCGAGAATGAGCCCCTAGACGTTAGAGCAAATATGTGGTTTACGCATGATATATTCCCGTATATTTTACCCAAACTATTCGAGAGATGTTCACTATATTTACCACGACCGATAGATAGATAGAGGTGGACCAATTCCGTGGGTTACACAGTCGCCCAATTCGCTGGACTTTTATCTGTGAGGACACTTCAGAGCCCTCATGTATGCAACGACCCGTACAAATGTGGACAGACTGCGAAACCATCCGCCAACGTATTGTAACGCTTGTGAAGCCATCCGCAATCTTCATAGGATCTATGAAAGAGTTCGAGGCTACCAAATTGTGGTATTGTACGAACTGCAAACCACAATTTCCAGTGTTCCCAATGTTTCCAGTGTACTCTGGCTTTGTGTCTTTGTAGCGAACAGTTCATCAATCAACTACTTAGACCTTTACTTTATTTGATTTTGTATGGGGAAACAACCCCGTAGTTTGTCCCCTATTTTAGATTCACCCTATATAATGTGTGCCATAGTATCTAAACTACCTGTTATATTAAATACAACTAAGTATTTCGGATAATTTGAACTCGATATACAATTATTCCCTTCCCTTTTATTAGTTCGCGCAATCCAGGATCAACAATATGTACAAACGCTATCAACAGTATTTAAAATTTGGCATTATTTGAAATATTTTATATAATTTTACCAAAGTTAAATTAAATCTACCAAACAAACCTTTCAATATGTCGATCAATATTGATTAATTAATATGGATCATTACTATATTAATATACGAGTACTTTCACTTAAAACTTATTGTATATTTCGAATTAGTTATGTGTGAACATAAGATAACAAACTAATTGTTTTCAGGCGATTTTCGTTCGAACATGTTTCCCGCTCTCTCTTCCCTCCACACGCTTTGGGTCCGTGAGCACAATAGGATAGCCCACGAGCTGTCACGACGAAACCCGCACTGGGACGATGAAAAAATTTACCAGGTTTGATAAATTATCCATTCTATGTAAAACGAAATCACCTCTCATAAGGCCAACGTTTCTTTTCCTCATTTTCAAACACTACGAACGCACGCAACAGTTCCTTCACACCAATTAATCACTTTTCCGGTTGAAGCTAATAACCCGTTATTACTAAAATACAAAGTAAATTTCGAATTATATTTTTATAAGAAATTCAACATACAGTTTTCCTCTCTAATGTTCCTTTATTAAAATCAACCCCTAACCACAGTATCTCACTCTCATGGAAATGTTATTAATTTTATTCCTTGCTGCTTTTCACAATCAAAGGAAGCAAGAAAGATAGTCGGGGCCGAGATCCAGCATATAACATACAACGAATATTTGCCTTTGGTTCTTGGAGAAGAAAATGCTCGTACCTGGGGTTTGGAGCTTGTGAAGCACGGCTACTTTGACGGTTACGACCCGTACGTGAATCCTGCCGTGGATAACGGATTCGCTGCCGCTGCATACCGTTTTGGCCATAGCCTCGTCCAGTGGGGATTCAAGAGGTTAAATTCTCATTTCAATCTTTTATTATTTAATACAGGGGGACTATAAAATCCTTTGTATCCGAGAGATTCTGAATAACTTTGTACATATTTATGTTAATGTTAATGAACTTTTCTTGCAATAGCTTTGTCTTAAGCTTAACAAATGACTCCACAGAAGACGTTCAAAATGCCCTCCTGCAAAGCTGAACTCTACGATACCTAATAGGGAGTCTACAAATGTATGACGGTATTTTGCTTACCTAAAACTCCGATTTTTATTGCTCGACCACATTGACATTTTCAGACTCGATATGTGCACCGCTGTGCACAACGCGTTGTTCCCATGTGTTTTTCTAGCATCTCCAACGTGATGCTTTGAACAGCTGCGGTGATTTTCCTCTTTAAATCGCCCAGGTCCGTCGGTCTTTGGCTATAGACAATATCCTTGAAATGACCTCACAAGTGAAATTTGGCAAGACCAGGTCCGGAGAGTGGGACCGCACCAACTATCGTTAAACTCTGCATGATTCCGCCACCAAATGACAACACTGCTTGATGTCGCCACCTATCGACGCATAATGAAAAGTAATGAATCTGAGAATATATCTGTAAAATGTCATAATAGACATTGCATAAAATGTAAACACAGTATTTGAAAAAAAAACCCAACAATTTTCCATGTAGCACGTTTGAATCTTCTGTAGCCCATATTCGAATAATCTGACAATTCACAAACCAACTAAGGTGAAGCTATATCTCATCGTTGAGAAGAGCTAAATATCTAAATCCAAAAATAGTTGAATAAACCATTCGCAGTTATGCTTTCGTTTTGCATGATCTGTTTCTCACTATGTTTTAGTTTAGGTGCTTTATGATGTTTTTCTTCAATGCAAACAGGACGTCTTGCACTCTAGATAGCTTGATCCCATGCTATTTCTTCGAGAATTTTACTATTTGTGAGGGTTAAGGATTTTATGATCATCCTGTAGAGCTGTAAACACTATTGCAATCGTAGAATAAAAAACATTAAGAATTTTTACCAATTAACCTATGCACACGTCGAGGTTTAAAAATTATTCATATTTGCAGGTACAACCCTCACCACGTAGAGCTGATGCCATCACCACCTCTTGCCACAGAGTTCGACAATTCATCTGCTCTTTACCACTCTGAACTGGATCTTATCTTCCTCGGCCTTTTGAATCAACCTGCGAGACAGAGAGACGAGTATTTCACTGAACAGGTAAATTAGACTTCTCTTCATTTACAAATGAAGCTTTCTTTTCCTAGAGTATAATTCAACTCAAACTCAAATCATTTATTTTCAATTTCAGTTGACGAACCACCTGTTCGAAAATCGAGGTATCGGTCATGCGCAGGACCTCTACGCCCTCAATATCCAGCGAGGACGCGATAACGGCATTCCGGGCTATAACGAGTGGCGTTCCTACTGCGGGCTCAAGAAGGCACGACGATTCTCCGACCTCCGAGGTGAAATTCCGGACGATGTCATCCAAGGACTCAAACAAGTCTACGGGTAATAAATAATTAATAGCTTTAGTGGAATACTAACCACAGACGGTAATTTAATGCGTATCAAGAAATTAAGATTGTATAAAGTTGGGAATACCGCCAAATCACGAATTTTGTAAGGTGATTTGACAATCATGGGCATTCTTCAAGACAAATCTCACGCAACTGCAATAAAATAAGGAAGAGAAATTAGTGGCTGAATAATAATTTCCACATATCTCTTACATTCGCAATAAGGATGATCTTACAAGGATAAGTTATCATGAAGGTCATAGTAAACCAGACAGACTAACTATCGCACAATTCTACCACTTTATAATTTTCCAATTTAAAATTAGTTTAAAAAATAAATCTTAGATAAACTGGCAATCTGGTCCTTCAGACTTAATAATGTGGTCGTTACTTCTGAAGAACCATCCGATATGATTAAATAGGCAAGCCCTTATTTCTGAGACAACGGGACCAATATTAAGTTATCTTCAATTTTTCATATAATTCTCTTTGAAAGGCTACCGTATGTCTTATAGAAGGACAAAATCGTAAGGTCGATTTAGAATTACAACGTGTGCTTTAAAAGAAGGTGACCAGATTTTTAAAATCGGGACAGGGAAACTGGGAGGAGGAATGGATTTTTTTTTTTTATGTACAAATCTTTTAAATATTTTGGTGGAAAATCGGAACTGTCCCGGCAAAATCAGGACATCTGGTTACCTTACTTAAACGTTTATAGTTTTATATTTACTTTTTAAGTTAACTTCATTCCAGAAGCACAACAATGGTGAATGTACAGGTTTATTTACTGCCTCTTGCAATATGCCAAGATTTCCATTGCTCGCAGCCTTCAGATCTTATCGAGGATTTTTGAGTTTAAATTAAACCGGCTGTTTGGATGGATTATGAATAAGATTGAGGCCTTACAATACTGTAGGCTATATTGATGAATGATGACCGACTAGTTTCGACATTTATTGTATTCCTTCAATAGGGTGCAGAAGAGATGATATGATCAGCTTTTAAAATTCATACAATTCTTGTTAAATCCTTCAAATTGAAACAAATTTAATTTCCCTAACCTATTAATTTGCAACAGTTGCCGGGATGCTATCCTTAATCTATGGGAAAGTATTTCAATACATCTTACCTAGGTCCAGACCGATAATAGGAAGGTTTATCTATGGAAAAAGATTCATAGCTGCCTACAGTAGGGATGTTGTTGTTTTATTTAATTTCATCATTAACTTTCAATCAATTTCGGTGTCTATTCAAAAGGACAGTTATTCATTAGGTTAAGTCATTCAATTAATTTTGATTCGAAATTTTGTGTTGTTAACCTTCTACTAAAGCACAACAAAACAAACAAAAGCAAAAATTACATAAAATCAGAAACTTTTTATAAAACTGCAATCTTGCAAAATGAAATCTTATAATTTTAATCTCAGTTGATCTAATGCTTGACTAGAAAGCTACTGCTGCCATCTCTTGGTCAAATTAATAAATAGCTTTGGCAGCGATGAACGTTTTTGCCAACAATATTGGCATTTATAATAAAACGAAATCTACAGGTATTGGACATTGAAACTGAAACACCTGGTAGAAATCCAAAATCTTTATTTAATGAGGTGTTGGGGCACCGTGGGCAGCCACACGTCTTGGGAAGGATCGGTAGAGGTCCTGCACAGTTTGCACCCCAGACCATTACTGATCCACCCATTACTGATCCACCTCCGTGTTTGACTGTGGGTGCCAAGCAGTCTGGGTTGTAGGCATCAGAGGGGTTCCTCCAGACGAATACCCTCCCTGTTGTTTGGAAGACAGTGTAGCTGGACTCATCCGAGAATATGACGCGTTTGAGGTCATCCAACGTCCAGGTTTTATGCGTCCGGCACCACTGAACCCGCTTGGAGGCATTTGTACTACTGATGAAAGGCTTCGGTATAGCAACCCTGCCATGGATGTTGGATTTATGCAGGTAACGACGGATTGTCTTCGTGCACACAGGTTCCTGGAGGTGTGTATTCATTTCTGCGGTGATTTCTGCTGCGGTGGTTTTCCGCTTTCGTGCAACAATCCTGGTCAATGTCCTGACGTCTCTTTCCGACAACTTCCGTTTTCCCCTGCAGTTGCTCCTCCTGCACGTGGTTCGTCCTTCCTGTTCATATGCACACATCACCCTGGATACTGTAGCACGTGAGACATCACAAAGTGTGGCAGTTTTGGACACAGATGCACCTGCTAGACGCGCCCCAACAATCTGCCCTCTTTTGAAGTCGGATATGTCTCCCATTATAGCGCTCTGCACTGACAATTTGAAGCTTACTATCGAACTTTTCTACTGGAGTGACTACCAAGACCTCTGACACGTGATTCATTGATATGCATACGATTAATTACCTAGCAGAAGGTTCTATTCAGCCCTGGGGGTAACCAGTGCTATTTGCGAAGGTGTTTCAGTTTCAATGTCTAATATCTGTAATTATCACACAATAAAATTTTTTAATTTGAAAATAAAAGCTAAAATTTAAAA
>JAHWFO010051442.1:3906110-3925318 GCA_023313115.1 Rhysida immarginata | reverse complement strand
TACAATCTCCAATGACAAGTGAGTATCAAAGTGTACAATCTCCAATGACAAGTGAGTATCAAAGTGTACAATCTCCAAATAACTAACGGGTAATGCGTAATTTGGTCATGAGTTCTCGAACAGTATTCGTGCCGAATGCAAAGTTCGCAAAACAATAACGAACGCTTCTATTTGCCTTCAACTCTGAACATTAAGAAATTGTGGAAAATGTATTCCAATATTCCTGAAGCCATTCCTGTTAAACACAGCCCTTTTAGACACATCTTTAACATCTATTACAATCTAGGTTTCGGCACACCTCAAAGTTGGAAACTAAAACAATTTACTGGGGGAGAAGCGACTAAACAAATTAAGGGCGAAAGCATATTTTGAACTGCTACGTAAAAATTAGAAGGTATTAAAACCTTCTCGTTTGACTGTGAGAAAACTCAACTTTTACCCAAACGTCATGACCAAGAACCGTATTATTCTCATAAAATTTATTTGTATAACTTTACAGTTTTATTAGGAGATTCACACCTGTATCTGAATCCTACAACAGTTAAAGAGCTTTTGCTGGACAGAAAACGAATATGCCAAGGGGTCAAATGAAATATCGTCTTGTATTCTTCACGCTCTGAAACAAATGATTTTTCAAACATACAGGTGATAAGGCTAATTTGTTCGGGTGTGAGAGGCAGAATAAAAATTTCACACCAGGGGTAACATGTAAATGGTTACTAAAAGACAAAAACCGAAGTGCCGCTTCCGTTGCTCGCGTGGAATTTATTTTCCCAGTTCGAGGACATTCGTTTATACCACCAGATAGAATGTTTGAAAACATGAAAAAGGAAATAAAAAAACCTGAGATAATAAAATAGCCTGAAGAGTACTTTGAGATTTTTCAAAAAAAGCAACAGTTCTAAAGCTTGGAGAAGAAGTTCAGATATCTGATTGGAAGCAAGATATTGCAAAAGCTGTTAAACCAACCAGTGGTTGGCATTTTCAGTTCGCACAGTCCATGAGAATGATAAGTACTGGACAGTCTGTACAAAGGACTCAAGGCGGGGTGAAACTGCATACAAAAGTGATTTGGGAGCTGATCAAACAATCTGCAAAAGAGGCAACAAAATACAAAACATTGAACCCAGCATTATCGCAAAGCAGAACGTGATAAAAAAAAATTCCTACTGTAGAAGCCTTGCTTAAAGCTCGTCATGGTCAGAAATGGAGAGAAGATAAAGATTTTGAATTTTTCAAGTTCGTTTTGGATGACGGAAAAAAAATACGATATTTTGATGAAGGACTAGCAGTAGAATATAATCAAAATGTCAATTATAATTATTTTTACTTTCAAGCATATTTAGGTGCAAGTAAAAATAAAACAAGTTTTCCGTTGTTTCCGCTTTTCTTATTGATATTTACTTTCGAAATGTTCAATCTGCATTGTTTAGTTTTAAAATATACATCTCTAAACTTTTTTGTCTAATAAAAGTTAATTTCTGTCGTTTTTTTCATTTTTCTTGTCGGTAGGTGTAATGCATAAATTGACTAAATGATTTATTCTAGATCCATTACACAACAAACATAAGACTCTTTAAAATTGTTTTTATCAATTTTCTTGTGTCATCTAAGGAGATTGTACGTTGTGATACTAGGCCCCTTATATTGTATAAAATTTCATAATCGCAAAAATTTATACTTATTAAGATATCAAAATATTCTCCATAAATTTTAAATAATGAAATATATAACTAAAATCTATTGCTTTATTTATTATAAAATATTATTTAAATGCCCTCCAATTTATTTATTTATTAATTAAACAAACAAAACTAGCTGAAGGTGAAAGAAAGGATAAGCTCTATGAAATTCCCCTTCTGAATCAGTAACAATTTAAGAAAGAGTGACATTGAAATTGTGTAAAGACAATTTCAAGGAGAGGGGAAATGAAATAGTTTCAAGTAGGATTCATTTCGTAGAAAGTTCCGTCTACATATCCTAGGTTATGGTCTAATAACCTTTAGAAACAATTTCTTTCAAGTTGAAAGTAAAATTAAGTATTTTCAAAGTTCGCATACAAATTAGCTAATATTTTTTGTAATATTTACGCACGTAAACAATGTAAATAAGGATATCGTGTCTCCTGTTCCTTCACGCTGTAAGTTTATTTATACTTATTTACAAATAAGGAAATTTAAAAAAAAATACGAACTCTAAACTATCACGATGTTCTTAAACTATATATATCTATAGCCATTTTCACGAATCATTGAATATTCTTTTGGAAGATTATACTCATTATTCTGTAGAAAGCGATAAACTGTTATTATTGAAGTCAAAACTATAACATATCTATATCTCAATTATGCTTCATAATAACATTAGAACTTCAGAGAATTCTTAAATTACAGTTGTTAGTTTGTGTAACAATTTTTATATAAACCTAAACGGAACATAAAGTATCTTATATAATAGAGAAGTGAGATATGTACTGGTGCGAATCGTTTTTATATACCTACGATTTACTACATATGAATTTTATTTTTAGCAATTACGGCAGACTTCTTTAAGGAAACGATGCTCTATCTAAACACCGATCTTCTTAATGTTGGGATAGAATGGAGGAAAAGAAAGTTAAAAGGATGTTTGCAAACGAAAATAAAGACTTTTTAACAATGACGAAGCAGCAGTGGGAGGATGGGGACATTAACTCCTTCTAAGTGTTAAGAACCGGTTCTTTTTTTAAGGTAGTGAAAAGCATTTCTAGATTATTATATACGAGTAGCTCGAGTTTCTTAATGTCTCACTATTAAAAAAAAAGGATATATAAATGTTCATAGTACAGCGAAAAAACGATGACAAAGGGACGGGCTGATCGTCGGGCTTGATATGATCACCACGGACTGATTCCGTCGCAAAACTGATACAGATTGAATAGGTTGTGGCAATTAATTTCACAGCTGAGGAGATCAGGAAGAGAGCAAAATCATGAAGAAAGAGAAGGTGGAGGAGAGAAGTCGATGCGTGATCTAAGAAAGAGAAAAGGGTGAAACCCCTTTAGCATATCCCGCACGCCTGGAAGACTAATCAACAGAAACAATCTAGGAGGCAGGGAAGTGTTGCTGAGAAACTGAGAAAGAAAAACAAAAACGGGAAATACATACTGAACACAGAGAAAAGGGGGTGTAGAACTACACTCATTAAAAATAGATCACTCACGGCTCACGTTTTATACAACCAACCTTAAAAGAGTTGCTTCTTCTATTAAGACAATAATTGAAAGACTGAGAATCTTTGATGAGACATTGGACGAAAACAAAAGAGTAAAAAAAAATTATCTTAATCATTTAGATAATAATCGTTTGTCTTAAGACCACCATTTAAGGCAGGAATTCAGAAGCATTAAATTAAAAAAATATTTCTGAATAAATTTGGTGTGTATTGTTCGTGAGTTCCATTTAGAAAAAGAATGTCAGAGGGGATTTTATCTGATTTTTAATTGGTCAGTTTCGATAGCACGAAAAGTGATTGATCACCCATTGTGGGAAAGGTGGGGTGCCCTTTAGTAATTTACCTTAGGACCAGCTGCCCTAAACTCTTCCCCATACGCCACTCGTGCGTGTAATTACATCTAAAAAAGAAGATAATCGCTGTGTTAAAATCATGCAGGGAACGAGTTTTCTTCTTTTTATTTCTAAAGTTAATGTGCAAAGGGCGTATATGTATCCAACCTTTCCTCCATCCAGAAAAAAGGAAGAAAAATGGTCAAGTACGAAAATGTTTAATAAGTTAAATATCTAAATTAAGTGATATAGGCGCTACATTTGTTCATTTATTAAGACTGCTCATCAATTTGCATTCGTAAAAGAAAAATCAATTTAATTATTAATGAGATTTCGAATTAAAACTTTTAATTTCAAATCTATGAGAGAGAGTCAAAACAATAGTTGCAGTCACCCAGATTATGTTTTCTTGTGGCGACATTTGATGACGCATTGGTTATAACTTCTTGAAATCATGTGGAAATTGCTCGCGTGGGACGACAGGTCAGTCGTTATTACTCATGAAAGATAACGTGGTCCCTTGCAAATCGCGTCCACAGTGACTCGTGTTTGGTGGGCAAAAAATTACATCCAATTAGTAGAAGTGTATGATGGTCGTCGATCAAGAAAATTGACAAAAGGGATTCAATCAATGGGAAGTCTAGGAACACCCATCCTATGGTCCAAACCTTTGTAACTTTCCTATTTCCGGACCATGAAAAAGGACTGTTTTACCATTCTGATGAAGAAGCTTACCACACCCGTCCTATAGTCCAAACCTTTGTGACTGCTTTACCATTCTGATGAAGAAGCCAAAAACGGCATATCAAAGAAGGAATAGAAAAAACACACAATGCGTTGCACTAGACTGTCAGAACGACGTTAAAAGCGCAATCCAGTTAAAAACATTATTACGGTATTTGCGAAGTTGGTCCTTTTTTTATAATTTTTTTAGTTTTGACTTCGGATTCAGATAAGAATATCAAAGAGTAAGTAAAAGTTATAATAGGTATGCATGTCCTATCTATTCAGGAACATGGCTAACCATTTGTTAGTCGAATTTCTACGAATAATAAGCTCTAAATCTGGTCGAATTATATGATGTGACAATAGATGACGTTTCAGTTGGAAGGCTTTCTTTCTAGGAGGTGTTGTCATAATCATGACAGTTGACGACTTAACCGATAACAAAGCAGACATGAACTCGACTCTTCAAATCCACAAGCATACAGTATTATGCTCTAAAATAATCGTTCGAAGGATACATGTTACCATTCCATCGAAATGTCACCGTAGAAATGAATGAGCATTGGTCAGAGAAGATAAAAAATTATCCAGGCGTCGGAAACATATGAACAAACGGAAGCTTCATCTAGCACAAGAAATTGTACAGTAGAATTACTGAATACCAATTTGAGTTATTATTTAACTTCTTGAGTTTGTTCTGTTTACCTTCAACTGTAATCATCCCGGGCAAAGCCAGGTGCCTCTGCTAGTCATATATAGAAAGAAGAATGTTTGTTTGTTTGTTATTTAAATCTACAGTTTTATGGCGATCTTGATGAAATTTTGCACTTGATCTTCAAAGCAAGAAGAAGGTCATTGTCTACATTAGACTTCGAAAAAATAACAATTATCGATAATCATCGTATTCATAATAACGGCATGGCATACAAATAAGATGCATCTCATGACCAACAATGCAAGACAAAGTTTGTACAACAACAGGCCCGTCGTATTTGTATCAACACGCAATTCACCAATAATATGCAAAGAACAAAAATATATATCTAATGACCAATAACGAAAAGCAAACTTTGCACAATATAAATAACGTTCATTAAAGCATGTAATGAAGATTCCATCCCACCTCAACGAATTATAAAACAAAATTAAATTTGTAACAATACATGGAATTTCTTTTGGTTTGGGCTTTTCTTAGAATTGGTAGTTCTTATAACTTTATTTTTTTAAAAATCTTTAAACATGAGCAGTAACTGGAGATAATGGAGAGTTAGCAGACTATTGAGAAACTGAGGGGGTGGTGAGTGAACCAGATGGATTTTCCAAGCAACCGTCGACGATGCAAGCGTGTCAACAGAAGAAACGGCGACTGCTAGTCCAAACAAAGTAATGAATGGCCAAGTTTTGCTTCAAGACATCGAGAGCAGAGTGCGACTTGCAACAATACCACTCAGATTGTTGGGATTGCAGAGCACACAAACACAAACGATCATGCATACACTAACACCCAAGAAGAGAGTTGTTTCGTCGAAGTTATTGCTGCCATATATTTCCACATCAACGTCTGGGAAATATTGTTAAGAAAAGGGATCGAAATATTGTTTATTCCTTTGTTCATATTTTCAAGATGATGCAATGATAGAATGTTCTGTTGCCTTGGCAAAGAGGTACACCTGTTTTCCTTCAGCTCCTAACAAATGTTCAGACGGTTTGTGTGTTTACAACCCTTGAACAGTGTAGAACCTGCCAGAAGCGGCTGTAGCTTCCCCTTCCTCTTCCAGTAGGTTGGGTATGTAAGGTTGCTGGTCGGTCTCGGGTGACAGTTTACGACATAACCGATAACAAAAATACATCAATTCAACTTTTCAAATCAACAAGCACACGATATTGGAAGGATACATGTTAATTCATATCTATCAAAATGCCTCCGAAGAAAAGAACGAATATTGATCAGAGAAGACAAAAGGTATCCGGGCGTCGAAAACATCTGAACAACGGGAGCTTTGTCTACAGCAGGAAATTTTAGAATTACTGAAAACCAATTTAACTTCTTGAGGTGGCTCTTTCCTACAACTATAATTATCCCGGGCAACGCCGGGTGCTTTTGCTGGTTGCTCATAATCAAAGTCCGTTGGAGTGTTTGTCCTTTTACAACTCAGAAAATACTCAACGAATCTCCACGAAACTTTCCATGTACGTAGTTAAAGTTACTGTGCCCTATTTAGGGTACTTTTTGTATCGTATTTTTATCAATTTATTAAGTTATTCTTATTTTTCGTAAAGTTGAATAGACTTCAAAGAATGTCACCAGATGCCAGACGGCGCACTTCTATTTAGTTACATGCTATTGTAACTTTAATTTAACATATTAATATCATTTTATTAAATAATTTCGTTTATAGAAGTAAAATTACTATATAATGATTTAAGAGACCATAGCTTAAATTTCAGCTTCTATAATGGAAAATTTCATCGAACAAACAGCCCGAGCAACGCCGGGCATATCAGGTAGTAAATAAATAAATGAATTTATGCGGCATTAGATTTCTGTGTTTTGTTTACCAGATAAAAAAGAAACAAAAAAACGGAACTACCACTCGCGGTTGATTAAAAGGCAAACTGATACATAACAGACGTTCTGAACAAAGGCAGACTTCTACATTCGTGACATGATCGCAGAGTTATCTGCCTGTTTTTCACTTATGTTTCATATCGTAGTTTCTGCAATAAACCCATTCGACTTTTACTCTGTTTTTTGGCTCGTCTTCAATTCAATAATCCAACATATTAAATTAAAAATACAACATATTTTCAGTCCAGATTCTTACCATGTGATTTCAAAATTCTTTTTACGGTAAGACTGACTTATATGCGAGGTTACAATACATTTTTATTGAGATTATATATAGTACTGTGTATTTACATATAATTTTTTATTTATAATTCAGAATTTAAAATATTTACAAATATGAAATTAGATAAAAGTTGATTATTCACTTCAAGTTCAAAGAAATAAATGCCGTCCAGTAAGATTAGACAAGAACTCGGCTTAAAGTTCCAAAACTTCATTTGCTTAACTTAAAGAATAGAAAAAAAAAGTTGGTCTATTCTCCCTTAACAAGAATGCACTTAAGTATAATGGTTTCTTAAGATGTAAAAAATTCATTGATAGACAGTTTTGATTTTGCTAAATGTATCGGTCATTGTGTTAATGGATCCATTTTCTTTTGTTTTGGGCTTCAATTCAGACATTCAAATTACAAACCTATCCTAATCAAATCTAACCTGGATTGGCTAGCTTAGTACTGAGAGCTGCGCTTTTGGAGCGGAACTTTTTTATGCACGATTCTTATATAATCAATTTGTTTTCTACATGGGATTAACAAATACAAGCTGATAACATCTATCACGTCGTGACAAATCAACATTATTTGTCTACGCCTAAGATATATTTCACATCGACAAACATCCAAACAGAATCGATTGCATAATCTGCGATTAATTAATAAAGTGATAACAGCTTCAATAGAAGATTCCGATGTATATAGAAATCTATTGTATGCATTGTGAAATTTAAATAAGCTATTCTTTGACCGCTTCCGATAAACTTGTTTACAATTTATAGGTATTCAGATAATGGATTAAGAGTTGAAGATCATTCTTGGTAGATATCTTTTTAATTCTTATTATCTAAGTTGTGTATATAAAAAACAGTAAAGTTTTTATATAAATTTTATAAATAAATATCCTTGTTGCATAAATTATTCCAACATCTTTTACTTATCAACATTCACTTAATTGTGTCTATTATGAAGGTTAATTAGCCATTCTTTGATCGCTTTAGATAGACTTGTCTAAAGTTTAAAGTCATAGGTGTCCAGATAATGGACTAAGAGTTTGAAGATTATTCTTCATAGATCTCTTTTTATTTCATATTATAAATGTATATAATAGAACAACAATGCATATATTTATAAATATTTAAATGAAAAGAGCATCCTAGTTGCATTAATTATTCCAACAACTTTTATTTATCAACATGCACTTAACGATCAAGTTATACATAACTAACTACATCATATACAACTTATAAATTGCATTTTTTTCTATATAACAAGACATTATAAAATTAGTCCATTCATTAAACATGTTCATAATTTTATGATTCATCTTTTCTGCATTTAGTTTAAGGTGTGGGAAAATATTAATAATAAAAAATTTTATAGATAATTTACCAATGAAATACATGCATACTCTCTCTTAAGAACTGGAACACTTTGAATGACATAGTAACAAAATTTTTTAAAAAGATCACTCAAGAAAAATCCGTAAAAAAAAACAAACATGAGAGTGTCTAAAAGTCCGCTTTGCCCTCGTTTTAATTGGAAGCTGTTAATCATAATTAATGAGGATAAACTGAGGACAAATTATTTTTTTTATGATCACGATTTATGTTTAAATCATCATTTTAAATTTTATGAAATTTCCATATTGTTTATCATTCAATATACTAAATGAGAGGAAAAAACCTCACAATTTAATGGCTACGCTACAAGTAGAATATTTAATTTGTTTTTTCAAAAAAAAATTTCACGTTCATATTTAAATGGCCGATATACGTCAAAGAAGTGTTTAGGGTTTAGTAAAAAAATTTCTTATTCGGATTAGTAGTAAAAAGAGAATGTGGTTCACATAGTTTAAGACAAGTCTCATTAAAAAGCAACTTTTGCAAACTCTTACCTTTAGGAAGTAGTCATTATTAAAATCGATAGTAATAGCTAAAACATGGAACTTGTCTAGACGAAATTATTCAGATTGGCTTCCATTTCTATGTCAGTTCTAATCCGTCATAATTTTTATGTGCTTAATTAATGTCACCCGTAACTACTGGATAAATTCACATGATATTCGTTTATGAAAAAAAACCGTATGTAAATTACATACATTATATGCTTTACGGTGTTCACAATTACAGAAATTAGCATGTGACTTATAGAGGTGGATTTCTCCATAACTTTCTCTTATTAGATAAGGTTAGCAAAGTAATTCTGGAAATACTTAAAAGCGTTTAACATTGGAGACATATTTAGACAATAATTTGTCGCAAAAATATAAAGAACATAGTAAATAGTGCTTCATAAACCACCACGTCATAATAGGATTTACAAATGAGCTGAAGAGAGCATATAATATGCAGAATGTAAATATGTGTACTCGTCTACGAGGTATTAAAGTTCTTTTCAGAAAAAGCTCGGGAAAAACTGCATTTCTCGAAAAGATTGCCATAGCTTTTCATCAATTCCGATCGAATGGCATACAGAGCGAACATAAAGAAAATTACCAGGTAATCACAAAAGTTCTTGCCTTTTTATATGTTGCCGTAAAAGTAAGTGGTAGAAGATATGCAAATGAGTGTACAGTGTGATCCAAAATCTGTGAGGGGGGAACAGATTTGTACAGTTTAGGCTGTATAAATATAGGGGTATTGGCCATTCACATCAATCACATCTCGTGCAGAAGTGAAGACAAATGGAAGGAGATGGTTAGGTGTTGTTTGCTTTATGACTTCAAAGTAGACGTGGAGATGTGAATGGGGGATGCTGTGAATGGCCGCACTGCAAGGCCTTGGTTCCAGAAATTCAGGTCGGGAGAATTTGCCATTTCTGATGAACCCCGCAGTGGTCGACCGCAAGTCTTAGATGACCAGGCCCTGAAAACGGCCATAGAGGAGGAGAGCAGTTTAACATGTGGTGAACTTGCCAGACGGTATCAGGTTTTTGATGAAACAGTTAGACGTCACCTGTACAGCCTAGGAAAGAAGTACAAGTTAAGCAAATGGGTACCCCACACATTGTCGAATCTAACAAGAATCAACGAGTCTGCATGTCGTTGCTTTCTCGACATCGATAACTATTTTTTCTCTTCACTTAGCAGGAGCTTCTTCAATTCTTGGAGCTATTAATTTTATCACAACAGTAATTAATATACGTACAGCAGGTATGGTAATGGAACGCATTCCATTATTTGTATGAGCAGTGAAAATTACGGCTATTCTTATTTTCACTACGCTACACCCATATTTAATCGAATACTTTCTTCTTCTTCTTAATCGTACGTTCGTTTACCGAACGCCGTGACTCATTCCTAGCGAACGAGTGTTCATGAGGCAAGTCTATTATGCAATAGGGGCCTCTCTCCTTTCTGCATTGATGAATGACGATGAAAGGATGATAATGAAAAGGGACAAACACAAATATCCATGCCCTCGGCGGGATTCGAACCCGCGACTCGCTGGTTTCGAGAGCGGCTAGACCTGCGCCTTAACGCTCTCGGCCACCGAGCCGGCAATCGAATACTTACCGGTGACGAAAAGTGGGTCCTGTATGACACTCCTGAGCGTTCCAAACATTGCTTGTCACCCCGGGACACCGTGCCTCACATCTCAAAGCCACCCCTGCACCTACGCAAGATCATGCTCTGTGTCTGGTGGACTAGACGCCAAGACGAGCTGCTATCAACTGGCCAAACCATCAGTGGGGACCTGTACTCCCAGCACTTGGAACGTGTGCAACAGGCATTGCAGCAGAAGGAGCCAGCATTGGTTAATCGGAAAGGGGTACTCTTCCTTCATGACAATGCCGGCCATACGTCGCGCGGGTGGCCAGAGAAACCATAGAGTGGCTTGGCTGGGAAACTTCATCCACCTTACTCACCAGATTTTGCTTCCATTTTCTGGACAATCATCTTTGTAGAAAATCCTACACCAATGATACAGATCTGCGAAAGGCACTCACGGACTTCTTTGAGTCCAAGACCGGTAAGTTTTACAGCAGGGGTTTGATCAACGGCAGGCACGTTGGCAGAAGGTGCTAGATGCCAAAGGAGATTGTTTTGGGGACTAGCGATACGCTACTTTTTGTGTACCTCATTTTGTTTTCCGGAATTAAAAACGGCAAGGACTTTTGTGGTTACCTGGTAATAAACAAATAAATTAATAAAAAAATCTATGTCAGATAGATATAAACGGTCATATTATAAAATGGCGTCTATGATAAAGAGAAAGCCCAATACGTTCAGAGTATCAACCAAGAGTAATTTATCAACAGAACGGTGTCCCGCACATTGGGCATTTTCTGTTTGTGAATTCCCCAATTCAAAGTTTCCCAACTGATGGTTTGGAAGAGATGGTCCTACAGCATGGCCCTCACGTTCTCCGGACACAACACCCTTAGACTTTTTCCTGTGGGAATATGTTAAATTAAATTGTTCGCTACACCGGTCCTCGATGTGAAGACATTAAAGGCAAGAATAACGCATGCGATATTGACGATAACAGAACAGATGCTGGCGAATACGAGGCGGATACGAGGCGATAAATTGAATATCGTCTAGATGTTCTCAGAGTTATGAAAGGTGCAAATGTTGAAAACTTCTTGAGATGAAGATCATAATACAAAAGTCCTTACGTACCTATCTGACATAGAAAATTAATAAAAAACTTTCTCAAGTAAAGACTTTATGTTGTCATCTGAAAAACTGTTAAACCGATTTCAAAGATATTAACAGCAGTTAAGCTCAGAAGATTCACTATCGAAATGCGAAAACAGAATTTTAAAAAATTCAAAGAATCATATGAAATCATATAACAGACGAAATAGAGTAAAGCAATATTTGCATTTCAGCAAATAATATACTGAAATTATTAACAGTCGCTTGGCTACCGTTACGTGACATAATATTCTGTGAGGGGCGTTCAAACCAAACCTTAAAAGGTACTTTAAATTATACAGAAAAAACAGGACACATTTGTAGGAGTGATAACTCGATATTATTTTCTGCTACGTCTGTGCAGTTATCGCAGCAGTTTCTACTGCCTGGATACCATTAGCACAGAATGATTTATCTGTACTCTGGAGCCATATCCAGAACGTTGGTCTTTCGAAGTCTTTTAAGGGTCTCAACAGATGAAAATTTTCTTTGGTCTTTCGAAGTCTTTTAAGGGCAAAGATTCCCAACGGAGTTTTATTGAGATGGCAATATGAGCAGGTGCATTGGTCTGTTGAAAGATTGACGTTGAAAATGCAGACAATGCCTTACAAGTACCTATCTGACGTTTCGTATTTCGAATTGTCCCAAAAATAATTGACATTTTGAATTTGCCGCCACCTTTTTCGTTGTACAACCAGAGTAGAGATTTTTATATGCTGTCATTATTAAACATTGAGGTTAAATTTTGCAAAACTACACAATCGAACAACGCCCTTTATTAAGTACCGAAAGGTGCTTTATGCTATCAGTGTGGGGAAACGTGTCTGTCCGTCCGTAACTCTAACTCCTCCGAGGCTATGAAAGATTTTCAAAATCTGTTTTCGTCAGTCGATGAATATGGTACCTCACAAATATTATCTAAATCGATTCATTTGCATGTGCACAAATGGTACCTCTATTTTCCCACCTAGCAATTTTCAATGGGAAGATATACAGGGCGATTCAGAAAGGTAGGTCAAGAATGAAATATCATGTACAGTTTGTAGCGGAGAACAAAATTTTTCCTATAAACATGGGTCCGGAAATGCATCCTTACAGAGATAATGCAACTTGTACGAGTTAGGAATGACATCACAGTAGGTGTTCAAAATGCCGACCCTGAGCCTCGATGCAGGTGTTTAGTCTGCGGACGAGAATCTCGCGAACTCTGGTGAAGATGTCCGGACAATCACTGACTTCTCCACACGCTGTAACAATTTTAGCTACAAGGTCATCGGAATTGTCGACTGGTATGGCATACACCAACTGCTTGATGTGGCCCCTTAAAAAGAAGTCCAGAGGTGTCAAGTCAGGAGACCAGGATGGCGATGGCACAGAGCCTCCTCTCCCAATTTACATGTTTAGATCCTAATTTACAAGTTGCATTATCTCTGTTAGGATTCATTTCCGGACCCATGTTTTTAGGAAAAATATTGTTCCCCGCTACAAACTGTGCATGATATTTCATTCTTGACCTACCTTTCTGAATCAACTTGTATTAAGTAATATACCAAACAATTCGTAATGACGAGATAGAAGCGAATATAAATTACCATTTTCGCCAATTGATAAATATGGTCCCGGGAATGAACCATTTTGAAAATGGTTGTAATCGAAACAATGGCACGTACTCTAATGGTATCCATATGAAACCCTCAAAAATTTTGAATAAGATATGGCATGTAATATATCAAACATATTGGGATGATTTATCATGAATGAATATAACGTAAAATTATTGATAGTCGAAATTGGTTCAAAGGCACCTGGTTTAGTGGAACCATTATGGATAGTTGGAACTTTCAATGCAAAAATATGGCATGTAATATATCAAACAACTTGGAATGATGTGTCATGAATGAATATAATTTAAAAGTAATGATAGTCGATATTGGTTTCAAGAAACCTTGTTTAGTGGAACCATTATGGTTCGTTGGAACTTTCAATGCTAAAATATGACATGTAATATATCAAACGACTTGGAATGATGTGTCATAAATGAATACAATGTAAAATTAATGATAATCCAAATTGGTTAAAAGGTACGTGGTTTAATGGTATCATTATGGTCCGTTAGAAACTTACAATGATAACATAGGGCGGTTAAAAATATGGTTCCGCGAATGGTTTAGTTTTAACCTTTCGGTACTTGATTATGTCTTCCTTAATGGTTTATTATTCAATAAACAATAAGATATTTTTCCTCAAAATACGTTCCATCATTTTATCTGTAGATTCGAAACTCTTTGAGCGTTAATGAATCAGCATGATTCCGCTCTCTTGATACTCGCTTTGATTTCGGAGTAGAAAATTTTCACAAGTGACAATGCAGTCCAGTAAACCCTTATCTTTCGCGTCAAAATGTCCCTTCACCTCCATGTATATTTCTCTCCCGATCAAAGGCAGAAACCGATCTCGGTTCATAATGATTGCGTTTAAAGTACCCACTTAAGGATTCCTCTCTTGTGCAAGTTCGCGACAAATTATCCATCGATTAACTAGGATAAAACGCCCCAGAAGCTGAATGTCAAAGGAACAACTGCTGAAAGCTCGCAACATTTACGGCCGCACGTATATTCACTGACGAATAGCCATCTTTAAACTTTTGCAAAATCTTTGTACGAATTGACATCCCCCCCCCCCCTCCGCCATAATGAATAACGGTTATTGGCACGGTGAGAAACCGTAGCGCTCACTTACATTCTTATGCCTTCCTATGAAATAAAAAATCCCGCCTTCTTTTGAACGTCCATCGTAAATTTACTGTTAAAAACTGTTTTTCATATATAAACAATGAAATATCGATTCTTACCAAAACGATGTTATCGATCCCTTCAAGCTTTCTAGTCGCTTTACTTGAGAACTCTTTAATATTTAAGAAAACAAAGAGAAACATGTTGTTGAGGTGTGTATATAATTATAAGAAATACATTTTCATCGTTCTTTTTTTTTTTTAATGTTATGAGCCGTGGAGCGAGGAAGTTCGTTGCGATTTGTTTATGACTGTTACGCAATTGATTGCGGCCGCCTTTTGCGTTGTTTTTTTCCACATTTTGCTCGAATGAGAGCTCCATCCAGAACAAGGCTAATCCTGATAAATGAGCAATTTTCAAGTGTATTACGACACCTTTATATAGAGTAGTGTAAAAGTTCTCAGAGTTCGAATAGTCAGTTAAATGCCAGCCTTTTCAATGCCAAGTACGCCATTGCTGCTAATGGTTTACATTCTTGAGATTCCTTTCCTAGTTTTTATTCATGGGAATTTATATGGATAATTGTCATATAGGGAAGGTGCCAACTATCCATATAAATTCCTTTCACTATCATTTTGTTATTTGGTACCGTGCTGTATTTGGTACATACACTGTTTACAGATCTATTAAGATGTCTATACGTTAATATATTTTAAAGAGTTCGGCTATTTATATACTCATTTATAACATTGGCTTTCAACATTCATCAATTAATTATTTGCAATACAAAATTTAGTTCTTTTGTTTAAAATGAAATTATTTGATTAATTAGTGGCTCTCAAACTTTGATAGGTTGTACTAATTGAGAAGCATTGAAGATTACGTGTAAATCTTCCTCTTTAATATTCTTTCTGGCATGTAGTATTTGAACAGAAAAGTGAAGTAAACCAAACGATTAAGTAAAATTGAATGGAAGTAGCTTTTGGTAGTTTTTCGATCAAAAAATGAGCTAATCGAATGAAATCACGTTTTTGGTACTGTAGTATTTAAAATATCAGCTAAAATTGAAATAATTGAAAGAAGCGTTTTCGAACCCTTGTTCATATGATATTTTCTGTTTGTTTGGTCCCTGGAACATATCCTGAAAGTTTGTACAGACCAGTTAGAAACACCCTGTATTGTTAGAAATCTTGTCGATGACAATGAAGGCGTAGTTTTCGAAATACGTATCCGGGGTTTCATATCTCTGATGTTCTTTTTTAGTAAGAGTTTTTACTTCGTGCATAGCAACTTTTTTTAGAAAAGTAGGAGGACTGAAATAGCTATTTTAAAAATTATACTATGCACCGAGAGAGTAATTAAAATTAAATGGCTTTAATGTGTTTTGTGAAATTTCCTTCAAAATTAAAAATTTTATGATCTTATTGAATATGTAAATAAATACAACAAGAAGAATAAGATGTTCATTTCTATAATGTAAGTGAAATCAGCTCTTTAAAAACCAAATACCGTTAGCAGTTATATTTGGATATGTCTAAAGACTTGGTTGGGTCCAAATAAACCTGAAGTTATGAAAATTGCATTTGTAATTAATTTAAACCAATAATATTCTAATTATACCTTGAGAATTTGAAATTTTTAATTTATAAAAAAATTATTACCTAATGCTTACTTACTCTAATCGGCCCGCTTCGAATATTTTATCTTTTTTTTTTTATTTTAATTGTTAACTATTTCTCGGACAGTTAAGCTTATGATAATTTGGGTGGATAATTGATGGGGCAGTTAGTTGAAAGGGTTGAGGCGGAAGGTTTAAAAAAGCCACGATTCAGGTTTTTGTTCTTCCTATTCAGTTCGAACTTTTTTCTAATTGGTCGCGGGCGACTCCCCAACAGGTAATAGTCCAAAAACACACACAAGTAAAAGGAAGAAAAATATTTACGATTAATAATGTTCATAACTTCCAAAAAAAAAAAAAGTCCATAATTTTGAAAAGAGTTTTCGAAAACCTTTATTCCATTTTCCCCTTTTCACGTTGAATTTAACATACGGGATAAATAAAAACATTTCAAATGTCTTTTTAGTGTGAATTTTTTTATAGACATTTTTTTGCTTTCAGCTTAAGTACATGGAAATAATAATAAAAAAAATGAATCAAGAGATTGAAGCAAATGAACAGTTTTTTTTTCCTTTTCTTTCTTTAAAGAGGAAATCAGATTTGCTTTCTGCAGAAGAAGGAAAAAAGGAGAGATTTTCATAAATTAGGATTGAAGAAGGAAATCGAAAAGTTTTGTTCAAATAACTCTCAATAAGATTTTTATTTTGTTTGAACTTAATAACAATGTTCTTTTTATTTATTTTTTTAAAACATTTTAGCTTCAATTATCGTTAAATCTATCGCACGCATTTTATCTTTCAAGCAAAAAATAAGTAGATAAATAAAAATTTTAAATTTAGCAATTATTTCTAATTAAAAAAAGATTAAAACTAAAAAAAACATAATTTTGTATAATCTTTATATCATAGAAAAGAGAAAGGACAAACAATGATTGACCAATTTTAACTCTGATAACTTATTTGCAATTTATTTGCATATTAGCAAACAATAGAGTTAAAATGTTCCAATTGATTCATTGAATTATTATTAGCCTAAATATTTTTGTAGCACTTAATACTTATATAATATGAACGTTATCGCCTTAAAGAATCTTGCTACTGAAGATTAAGACTTCATGTTTTTTTTTGTTTGTTTTTTTCAGAGACTTCGGCGTTAATAAAATCAGATCAAATTAATATACAAGGTGATTATAATTAAAGTCCCTTTGTAAAAATGCTATAAAAAAACAACCATGAGTCCGAATGACTTCAAATTTGGACTGAGCATTCTTGAAGAAGGGGCATTTGATATGGGATAAGAAAAAAATAGTTCCAAAATTTATCACTAGATGGCGCTGTAAGCGGCATAACGGAAGCGGATTCAGCTAGAAGTGACATTTTGAATTGAAATACGACGGCTTTGGCATGAGTTGTTTATGGCATGATGTTTTTATAACACATGCAATGTCTCATGCGCATGCGTATCTTTCAATTTGCATAGTACAAATCCTCCTAGGCATAATATGCCGCTTACAGCGCCATCTAGTGATAAATTTTGGAACTATTTTTTTTCTTATCCATATCAAATGCCCCTTCTTCAAGAATGCTCAGTCCAAATTTGAAGTCATTCGGACTCATGGTTGTTTTTTTATAGCATTTTTACAAAGGGACTTTAATTATAATCACCTTGTATATATATATGGATTCAATTAATTACATATTATGATAAAATATAGAAACAAATATACTTTAAGCGCGACCATTTTCACTTTATTTTCTTTACCGCACTTCGAGAAAGTCTACCAAGATTCTATTAACACGCTTGACAACCTCATCATATTGTCATTATGAGTATCGATCTTGCTTGATCTTTTAACACGATCATAGATGAACTGTCTCTTTGGGAGTGTCCGACCGTATGTTAGCCCTGATTTATTTAAGGATAACTGTAACAAACAATGTATTAATAACGTGAAATACTTTCAAGTATCCAATCAAGGCATTCCCACAATAATCGGCCTTAAGCACAGTTTGCTATCTATACGTCTACATAGCTTGTTTGCCGTTGAAACCAAACATCAGAGCTTATGTAAATGGCATTTCCTTAAATATGGGATAATTATGATGACATCAGGGTGCAGGATGTTATGAGGATTAAATACCGTTTCAAGTGGTTTAGCTCACGCACTATTAATAAATCTAAGACTGCAATCTTAACATGTGCGAGGAACCAAAAAACTAACCACACAGTTCAAACGTTTGGGTGTGAATTTTGACGGTAACCTAAATTTTAATGTCTATATTGAACACATTATATTTAAACTTAGTAAACAAACCTTTTTGCTAAGGAACCTGCGTACTACCTTATCCAAAAATGAGATGAAATCAAAAGTCATAGCTAAATTGAATTATGGTCTACCATCATGGACGTCGGTCTCTTTATATTCGTTTTAAATATGCATATAAAAACACCATTACGGTAGCTTCCCCTTTGCCAAAATATCCTTTTATCACCCAGGCACGCTTTACATGGAACATTCCTACCTGAGACACTATTAAAAATTATAACCAATCTAAATGAATTCATAAGAGCTTTAGAGATACCGAACCACCATTGCCATTTTACCAGCGACTGTTACTAACTTGAGCATAAAGGCGAAAAAACAAATTATTTCTTTTTGAAGTTTTTATAAACTTCACTTTTTTCAGGAAAGAACGTTTCTCAACAATTCATTAAAATATGTAAGTCATTCGATATTCGCCATTCAATCATATTCTGTAATGCTCCAACATGTTATAATCATCTATTCCACTCGAAAAAATTATACTTAATTATTGTATCATTGTTATAGCAGTTGAGGCATTACAAAGGTGTTATTCCATAAGAACGCATTATCAAATAAATCAAAATCTTAAGAAATGATTCCAGGTTTGATGTTAATATTTGTGGCATTTAAGAAATCATAAGCGCTTAAGACAACCGTTTGAAAGAAAATAAAAATTTGATTGCCCTTTTAAACAGTAAGACTAACAAGGGGACATTACGACCTCGGAATTTTAGTTTCATACGAGACTTCGTGTAGTTGTAGTGTACCTTTAGGATGTTAATATACTTAAATATTAA
>JAHWFO010051442.1:3783287-3901110 GCA_023313115.1 Rhysida immarginata | reverse complement strand
AAAAGGGGGTGGACTGCGTACGGAAGCAAGTAAAACGATTTGATTGGTTTCCCTCACTCGTTACAAGGGAAAGACAAAGGCAATTGTCCTCTTTCTCCTTAATTTCCCCCCTTTCTCCTCCCTGTACAATTTCACAGCCCACAGTATAAAGAGAGAGTTCACGTTGATTAGCTCTTGTGTTCTGGGTTCTAGGTTATTTCCGTGATCACTGCTCAAGTCGAGGTTATTTTATATCGTCCGGTCATTGTAATGGTGGCCATGACAGACATTGATTCCCCCTCCCTCTTAAAGGTGATGAGACGGAAAAAGTAAATTTAAAGATAAAAACTGTCTTTTTTTATGTACATGTTTTCCTTTGCGTTTTTCCTCAAGAAGATGCGTGTTTATTTACATTTTTTCTAATTTTTTTTTTTTTTTTGCGTTTGTCTCCCTCAAACAGTCATTATCCGTAATTGGAAGCGCGTGATGAGCAAAGAGACAACGAGAAAAAAAAAAAAGCTACCAAAGCTGCTCCGAGGTCAATTTGATACATATCGCAGTTTTCCGTGTTGTAAAATATGTTTTAACGCCGTGTTGTTACCTAATTAGGTTTCGTGTTGATGGATGGCGTGAAAATTACACTTTTATGAACTCTGAAGGGTTTATTTAAAAAATATAAAACGTTACGGATTAATCACGTATCACTTTTCTTTCCATTTGATACCATTTCTCGAAATGGCAAAAGCTTTTAACCTTAAATACTTCGAAAACGCTCTACATTACATAAACCTTGGATCAAAGAGAACGGGTGTTAAACTCAAACAGCATATAAATTAAGAATTTCTTGTTCTTCATCTTCTGTTTAATGCGATTTCTTATCTTGGCTGTCAAGGTCTGGAGGGTCCGTCAAATGACGCGTGCCAGTGAACAGCCTCCTTTTCGAACAGGCGCCATTTTCACGGGACGCCCAACCGAGTTCACTGGCTCGCCCTCAAGATTATGTGACGTCACTCGGCTGTCTGTGACCATAAATTCTTTGCTCCGCTTGGATAATTTATTTTTATTTACTCTTTTCTGGCGCTGAGCTAATTTTTACCACTCGCCTATCTAAATATCGTACAGTTAGAATCGATGTCAACAGTCACATTAGAGGATTAGAATAAATATAATAAAATGATTTTTATAGTTTTCTGAAAGGGAAATATTAAATAACACAACTCTTCCTTTTGCTCTTCAAAACAAATATTATAGAAGTATATTCAAATAAAAGTAGTTAAAATTTTTTCAGTGGAAATAGAAAGCAGCTTTTCTCAATTATAGCAAATAGTAGCATCTTAATTGCTGTAAGTGTTAAAATAATGACTTTAAATGCTACATTAATCCAATATAAGAATCTAAAGCTCCTCAAAGAAGCGTGGTCAATTATGCCGCAATTAGCATACTCATTAAACGCTTTTCATTATTCGTTACTAACAAGGCATGAAGTTGCGGTAATGTTCATTTTTTATTCTTAATTTCCACACCTTATTAAGCATTTACTTTATAAAAAAGAGAAATTGATTAATTTTGTGATTATATCCAGGTGAAGTTGTTTCTTTAAAAAATAAAAAAAACAACAAAAAAAAAACGGCGCATCAAAGAAATAATATGTCCAGTTATTTTTTTTTTCGGCAACTCATCAAATCAAATTACTTTCACTTACAGCATAAAATTACAGAAAAATTTTTTTTTCAGCAAGCTGATATTCATAGCGATAAACCGAAGGCACCATTTCAAAAGGTGGAGGTGATTGCTCCGAGGTTACGTAACATAATGTCACGAAACAAAAAAAGAGAGCAATAACGATCCAGTCAAAAAGGAATTAGCTTCAACACTCAAACAGGTTCCAAATTACATCAGAGAAAAGGCTTAGGCTACTAGGTACATGGGAATTAAAAACCTGGTACGAAGAAAGAGCAATTATTTTTGTAGCTCGGGACAATGGTTCAATGCCTTTGTCAAGTTCCTGACATGACGTCGTTCGTGTGGGCGATTATCCGGAAGCCGGTTTTGGGCCTACGGTGACTATTGTGTCTGATGAAATGGACATGGGGAAAAAAAAAATTAAACGGAGGAAAAACTGGAATAATCATCTTTTCCCCACTAACCTCCTCCCCACTCCTAATGTACCGAAATGAACGCGGATACAACCACCAACAACTTCCGATTCGTTACAGTTATATTATGATGCAACCTCCAAGGAGTGCTGACTTCTTTTTAAGAAAATTTGTAAAGAAATTTAATTTCGGTTTTCTTTGGTGAATTAACCTTTTCTATTCATATCAGTGAACTTTATTACTCTTTAATCCCTTATGAAGAGATTCCCACCAGCATTGCTCATCTTTCAAGAGCATCTTTTCTGAACACCTAAATTCACTAGCCTTTACCTATTTTTTAATTGCATTAAAATTTAATCTTTGATGGCAAAAAGACTTAGTAAAGGGTGAATTAAGTAGACAATTTATATAAAGAGATTTTTTTAATCTAATAAAAGAAAATTAAGTTCTCATCAACTGTTCAAAAAATAAAGCCAATCTCAATGGTAATTTCTCATAACTACAAAAAGCGAGTTTATTTTCTTCAAAAAATTAATTGTTTTTAATATAAAAAGAAATTTAATAGTAACACGCCTCAGATGTCTCCGATTAAAAAACGGGGAAATTTTAACATTAACCTTAAATTTTTTTATTAATTAATTTAGATTATAAAAAAATTGGATTATGTTTAATTGAAAAATTTCTGAATGAAGATGGGATATTAATACATAACTTCCTTAATTTAACGTAAAAATAAAATTAAATAATAAAATAATAATGACGATGCAAAGTCACGTTGTCCACAATTTTGGTTTAGATGATATCCAACTTTTGAGGTCTAGATGATGTTCAGTTGATGTCCAAGTACTACAAGCTACTACTCAAAAAACTTCCAAACGAAAAGATATGAAAAATTTCTGATGTAAATTTAAATTTCCAAATTATAATGGGTAATTTTTTTTTTAAAAATGGACTTATAGAAACTGGACTTAATTTTCTTAAAAAATACACAAAGATTGAAACATACAGCTCTTTAACCACAACAAATTAATAACAAAGACCAAAATGAAATAAAATTACAAAATAATAGCAAAAAATTAACAAAAACTAAACATAAATATAAAAATAAAAATAATAAAAAGATAAAATGACCTGAATACCTGTTTCGAAATTTGCTTTCATCTTTCAGTTTTTATTTTGTAATTTTATTTCTTTCTAGTCCTTGATGTTCATTTTTTGTGGTTAAAGAACTGTATGTTCCAATCTTTGTATAATTACAATCCACACTCCTTTTTGTATAATTACTATATTAGTTTGCATTTGTTCTGTTTATTAAAAGTCCTCGTTTGTAATTCGATTTAGTTTATCATTAAAAAAAAAAAAAGTCGATTAAGAGCTATAAAAATTATGCAAATAACAGAAATCGATTGGATTATTATAATTATTCCATTAACTGAATAAACAAAAATAAATAAAGAATAAATAAACAATTCGCTTTTATGTTTACACAATTGACCTTAAAAAGGGCTCGGATGTCATAAAAAACACAATGACGATTCTACAGCCAGTTAACATGCCGTTATCCATACGACATGCACAGTACTGTAAATGAACAGGGAAAAACTCTTTCATTCTCTCGAGGCTAAATATCGAAAGCAAAGCAAGAGAGAGAGAGAGAGGGAGCGTGCAAAACAAAAAGGAACGCGTTCAAGCACCGAGACTTCTGATTGGCTGTCTGTTTCGGCTTTCACCGCTCCTCCCCTTTCTCCCGTATATGAATCAAATAGTGTGACGGAACTCGGATTCGGATTGTTTCTGTTCTCGGAGCCGCGAAGTTTGGAAGTCACCACTGGTCACAACTCGAGTGGAAATTGAACTTACTTTCGACTCTATCCCGCGCGGTCGCAATTAATTTTTTCGGATTTCTCACTCGGATACAATCTGACCGAAGAGGAGCCGGTGCATTCGACATGTGAGTTTGCTAATTTTAATATTATATTAATATTTTTTTCGGAATAAAATTAGCATAAAATTCCTTTAATGGAGTAAAAGAAAAAAATATTTCTCATATTTTCTAAGGGCTCCACTCACGAGGACGATTTTACTTATTTTCCTAATATCGTTGGGGATTCCTCAATCTCAGGAGTTTCTCTACTATCCGAAGACGTTTTTCAATTACAGTTAGTGTACATTTTATGCTTAATTTATTTTATTGATTAGCTTATTATACACATTAAGGATAATGATTTAGAAAACAAAATTTCCTTAATATTTCTAACGGATCATTTAATTACGCAACCCAGCATTCTAGGAATAACAAATATTGGGTTGCGTGATTTAATGATCACCTGCTATAGTTAAAATATATTTAAAGATTATTTTTGTATTTTCTGTTGAAATTTTTTTTTTAAATTAAGAAGAAGAGACGATTTCATTTAACATCTTATGATGCAAAATTAAATTAAATAAGCATATTTATATATTTAAGCCACATCCTTATCATAACCCGAAATTCAAACAAAAGTAGTTTTGGATTATGTTCCTTATACAATGGATTAATGGCGAAGAAGAGTTACGTTAAAAATGAAAATGACCGTGCAACGTTAAATTTTATATAATTATTAGTAATGTAAAACATTATAAAGAGACTTCACCTCAAAGCAAGAAGGTTAAAATTTAATTCCATTTCTTACTAAAATTAAAATTAAATTTAATAATAAAAAAAACAATTTATTTAAATTCTGAAAATGTCAATATCAAATCTCATAAATGCTCAATAATTATTCCTTTTCTTTAAAATTTATGTCTTCACGTGGAAATTTTGATGCTAAAAGTCACAATTTTCACATTAAATCCAAATAAATAATAAAAAAAGGAATAATTATTGAACATTATTGAATAAGAAATGGAATTATGTTTTACATAATTGAAACATAATTCTAATAAATTTTCATCTCAGCGCTTTAATAGCTCAGTTCGTTAATTTTTTTTATAGTTTATTTTAATGATTTCCATGCATGTAAAATTAAAAAAGGATGGATGAACAGTTTGGTTGATGTATGACATAAATTTTATATAATATTTATTACTTTATAAATAAAATTTTATTGTATAATGTGTACGAATGTGATTCAATATTCTTATTAAAGCGAGATTTCGTGTACTGATGGGAAGCCTGATAACTATTGCTTGTACATGTACTAAAATTGCCATTAATGCAGTGTTGGTCGTTGATATTATTATTTTAAGTTTGTTTTTTTTATAAGAAATTTTGTTATCACGAACAAATCAATGATTAAAAAAAAATGTATTCAGAAATAACATGCCTTGCCCTCCAGCTATTAAAAAATCAAATTTAAAAAAGGACTGATAACAACAACAACAACATTCAAGATTCAAGAATTCAAAATGATGTAGAAAAAAAGAGCAATTTGGAGTGATTTTAGCAAAATGCTTTCTTCGACGGTGAAAACAAGCATATGTATAATTAGAGATTCTCGGAGAAAGGGTCACTAGATCAGGGCTCGAGCAGTTTTTCGAGGAGAGCATCTTGTTAAAAAATAAAAAATAAAAAAAAAATAAAAAAAAGAAGCTGAGCGCTCTCAAAATGTAAAAAATAAATTGGCGTCTCAAAGGGTTCGGTGGCCTATGGAGATTGGGTGCGGCTGGGGATTAAGGAGCAATGAAAGGGTTGCCAATAAATGCACGTCGGAAAAAGTTCAGTTATACAGAGGCGGAGGTTACTTACCTTATAAAAGGCTTGAATTGAAGAAGAAGAAAAAATATTTCCTTTTTTTTTATAATTCAATAGGGCTACGTAAAGTTCCCGGAGAAATTTAAAATCTTAAATGATAAACATTCAATAGGGTTATTAATATCTTAATTTTTTATATATGTTTATCCATTACTTACCCTAATTATTTAATTAACACATTTTAATTATCGTCAACTGGTTTTAATATGTCACTCTTAAGTGCGAATTTAGACGTGGAACAGGTTTGACTCCCAGAATAGAACATTATTTCGAAATGTTGAACATGTACTAAATTTTTTGCACTAGAAAAGGTTTTGAGAAAACACACAGTAAACAATATTACATATACATAATAATTTAATATATTTTAGTTCCTTAGCAGTTAGCCACGCCTTCATTTTCTTCCTTCATACAAAGTTAAAAACATCGAAGGAAAGTGGGAGAAGTTGCAATTCAACTTAACAGCAATTAAAATGAGCAAGACTGCTTCATGTATTTTCCTTAAGAGGTTGTACAGACATCTTGAAGAACGTGTTAATAAGTTGTTAATACAGTGTTAAACAATCAGCATGAATTTATAGGAAAATTTAAGAATTTTTGAATTTTAAAAATGAAGTCTTGTGCATTTCTGTTAAAAAATAATACGCGAAAGCCTTAATTTCTACAGAAAACGAATTTAACGTTTAAATGGCATTTTCAGCCGCATTTTTTAGAGCACAACAATCTTAAAGACGTTAAACTTCTTAAAAGTAACGCGAAATGTGTTACTACCAACCGACTCTCATTTCTTTTCTCCGTTTAATTATTATCTAGGTCAATCTAAGACAACTAAGTTTCAAAATATTCAGAAATGATTAAATTTGAAGTTTTCTGTCTTTTTTGATTAAAAAAGGATTACCATATAATGAAACATTGTTAGATTAGCGTTTCTGAAGGCAATTGACGTTAACAGCACAATAAAGACATCCCTCTTCATTCATTCATTCTTATTCAAATGTCAAATTAGCTTTTCGAAATCTGCTTAATAGAGACAAGATTTCATTGTATGTGTCGGCATTCAGGTTTTTTTTTTTCAATTATTCTAACGAAATTATTTCGATACTTCCTATTTGATTAATGCATTTTTATTTCCTCTCCATAGAAACATAAATATAAAAACGCCTTTAAGGGATTTATAATATTTGTTAATTTAAACTGCATTTTTTTTCAATGATATCAAAACCGAAGCGATAGTCTAAAACTCGCTTAATTTTCTGCTAAAACCATACATTAAATAAATATTTAAACTACTTTTTTTTTTCTTTTATTGAAATTTCAGTCGTGAGAGAAAGTTCGGACATGGTTAACAAGTTCGCATCATTATGGTTCCCAACGAATAATGAATGGCAGTGGCCACAATACGAAAACGAAATCATAGCGTCGTGTGCAGGGAACAAATTCCGAACCATCGACGGCTTTTGCAACAATATGAAGAATCCTTCGTGGGGCCAATCACTTCTACCTTACGTCCGACTGCTGCCTCCGGATTATGCTGATGGTAAGCCAAAACAATACAAATTGTGGTCAGGCAATTAAATTTTACAATTTTCCTTATTTCTCTCTTCGAGTTCTAGTATTTTATATTTATTGCCTTTGTCGAGATTTATGTCATTTCCTTTATTACTATTAAGTTCCTTTTAAAGTGTTAGCTTTGCTAAATATTCATTGGCTTTCCTAAGAATTCGAAACATTAGATGTTGTAAAGAAGAAGCCTAAACGTTCTGGAAGCTTAATGGGAAACCTTAGACTAGACAACTATAAAATAATTTGCTAATAGCGTTATCACAGAGAATTATCAATGTAATATTAATCAATACAAAATTAAAAAAATCTTTTTTGAAGGGAATGTTTTGATAGGCGTGGTAAAAATCAGATTTAAAGACAATGAAGCTAATTCCTTTTACTTGCTCAATTGGTTATTTGAACAATATAGCAGAGCTTACTACTTGATGATTATCTAATGTAATCAAATACATATACATACATGTACACATACACGCTCGGATAAGTTTGGACAGAAACAATAGTAAAAGTTCACAAGTAAAATCTTAGATTGAAATTTCCAAAAGATCACACATAATACTAGAACTGATTAATTTAAGTATCGTGATATAAGATATTTCAATAAAGGTGTTTCTAATCTTCGACTATTAGAGTAGTTATGTAATACTCGACAATTATTACTCAACTTTTTTTTTCCTTTACAAGCATTATACGAAAGGCTATTTTTTAAATAATTTTTCAGTCCTAATTACCGCAAATGTAAGTCAAATTCCACTTAACATGAAATCAAAAATGACCGCAAATTATTCACAACAGTTTTAATAATCTAAGTCCCCACTTCTAGCCTTAACTTCTAGTTTAAGAATTTCAAAAGAAAAAAAAAATCAAACAAATTTTCTCCCAGGAAACGCTCTACATTTCCACGACTTTCTCAAATCCTACTTAACATTCTCTTAAACTATTTTTCAGAATCCGTGAAAAGGAAGAACAAAATGGCATAATTAACTTAATCCATTAATTTTTTTAGTAGTCTTTTACTTTTAAACTCATGATCTTGAGGCCAAATCCTATAAGTAAACGTACAAACACAGGAATAAGATCCAAAAACAACATGAGCAGCTCTTGTTAAGAGAGCACGTTCTGAATGATAACATTATACGGAATGCATAAATGAAGAAAGAAAGAAACACC
Organism: Rhysida immarginata; assembly: GCA_023313115.1. Classification (NCBI taxonomy): domain Eukaryota; kingdom Metazoa; phylum Arthropoda; class Chilopoda; order Scolopendromorpha; family Scolopendridae; genus Rhysida; species Rhysida immarginata. The sequence continues at coordinate 3,892,569 of JAHWFO010051442.1, read as the reverse complement.
ATCAATAAAAGAAAAAAGATCAATTGATCTTGAACTTTCAATGGAATTGAGGTCATTAAGGAGCCATTATAAAATGCAGAGTAACCTATATCTGAAGGGGAGAGCGGGTTTCCCTTGTAATTGATATCAAAGTATAATAATAGTAATAATAATAATGGAACGACTTCTTCGGCCATTGGTCTATATACTTAAGCTACTTAATATATAATAAAAGCTTTTATAAGAAAATGAAACTATTTTTCCCTTTTCCGCTTTTATAATTATTGTTATTTTTCTCTGCTGTTTATGTGAAGGAGTAATAGAAGACAAAAAGAAACTTGTTTACTTAAAGAGAGTCTTAAATAGCTCTAATAAAAATAAAGGTTTTATATTTAGTATTTTTTTTAAATTGAAATTATTACTTAAATATCAATATTTAACCTCATTAGAATTTTGCAACCTGAATTTGGTTTTTAGCTGCTCCTTGTTTTAATTTTTAATTTTGTTTTTAGCGCTTTAAAACCATTTAATCGATATTAGCTGCGTTATCTATTCATACACGTTATTATTATTGTTATTATTATAATTATCTTTGTTTGAAGGAAATAATTTCAAACTTATGCTATATAAAAATAAATGAAACAGTAGTAAAAAAAATTAGATCCGTAAACGTGCGTTAACATAAATAAAATTTCAAATGTAAGGAAAATTGTATTGATTTTACATGACCGAGCTATAACTTCCTAATATATAAAAAAAGAGACTCGGAAAAAGTAGGAAGAGCTTTATAATAAGAAACTACAAAAAACCCGGAATTAATTAAATTCAAATCCAAAACCGACATGGAATCGAGACCACCGGATACGGAATTCCTTGCAAGAGCAATTGGAATAGAAAATAAAATAAATATTCAAAGAGCAACAAGGTAATAATATAAAATAACAGTGTTTTTTTATTTTCCAATGTGGTTAATTGTGCATCCATAATAATATCACTTAATGATTCATGTAAGCATACAGAGTGAATCTAAGCCCATTTTTGCCATTGTTCGTCCGTCTATCAAGCTTATAAGTCGCGCCCATTTTGGAAAATGAACCCTCTTTAGTCTAAATTTTTCGACAGATCCATATGGGCAGTGACTTTTTGCGTGAGTCCGAGTCATGCGTGGGTGAAGAAGTGCCACGACCTATTAAAAACAGTGATAAGGAGCCTTTATTAAGGCCTAAGGACTTATATGCAAGGGGCGGGTAGGAAGGGTTTTGGCACCCACCTTGGGAGCAGAGACACTTCCGCGAACACATGAATAGCCTTCGCCCAATGTTTCTGCTTCATTTGTGGAACTTATCGATCTATTTAAGTTAGCAATGAGTTGTTATTCACGATATTGCCCCCCATGGATGGAGCTGTTTGAGTGTGAAATGAAATGGTAAATCACGCGTAGCGTTTAAGTTCGTGTGACGGGAGAACTCGATTGGAACTGACACCAGAAAGTCATATTAAAGATAACCAATAATTTTTGTTAATATTTATCACCATATAATAGCCTTGAAATTAAATATTTTACACATATTGCTGGGTTTTATAAAATGTTAAAAGAGAAAGACCACAGGTCCATATTATAAAGCAATACTTTTAATTCGGTGGCAGGTCTTTTTGCTGTGAACCTTTTTTGATTTTGTACATGATGTTTAGAACGAAAGACGCAGTCAACCACTGCTTAAATGTTTTCATACTGCTTAGTTATAGATAACTTGTCGTTTGTTTTTTTAAATAATTTACATTCTTACTGTAAGAACTGCAACTAATGATTCCATAAACACAAGAAGTTAGATGGAAATATTGTGAATATTTCTAAACACTTTTATAAAATATAATATCGTGTTACTTGTCTTCTTAAGTATGATTTATATTTAAAAATATAAATTTCAGCCAAAAAATATATAAAACAAAAATCGAAACCTATATGACATCCATTCTGTTTGCTTGTTAATTTGTAAAGAAAACATTAATTGCAACTTGTCATAAAATTAAAAACAAATTGAGAACCAATTTAACAATGGCATGAAAAAACTAAAACTTTTGTAGGTATGGTATTTTGAAAGGTCTTGTAATGTTGTACAAGTATAGTAAAGAAATGGACAATACCAAAACGTTTAAATATTTCTTCTTTTATATAGTAAAATTTTTGACTAGCAATATTTGATTGATCATAATAATATTTTTATAAAATTAAACTCTGAATTTAATAAGAATAACAATAGAACAAATGATATTAAAAAAAAAAAAAGCAAGCTGACTTAAATTTTTGGTACTCAGAATGTGAAGCATAACAAATAACACTTAAACCTTATATACAGAATAAAATTTTAAAAAAAATTCTTTAAGACGGAGAAAGTAGTCTACTAAAAAACATAAAAAAACAAACAAACTAAAAAAAGCAAAAACAATTATTGAACAAGACTTAAGCTATATGAGAAATAATCTCTAAGCTTCAATTTCCCATTCTCGGGATAAATTAAAAAAAAGTAACTGTCCCATTATTGTTTCTGTAAATCTCTTCATTTTCATTCTATTTCTATTTTATTTGATCAAAAAATGACTTCTTAAGACATTTCAATTCTCTTATGAAGCGAGAGAAAATAAAAATTGGGGGCCATCAGCCTGAATGAGCCTATAAATCGTGATGATGACCCATGATGAGAAATTCAAGACTATCGTTCACAGGAAAAGCCCAACCATTAGCACACCATAAGGAAATCATAAAATACGAATTATAAAAGGAAAAAATATAATTCCTCCTTAACTTACTTTCTTCTTAAGATTATCCCCGCACGGTTAGATTTATTTCTCTTTTAACCACGTCTCAAATTTTAACATTATAAAAGTGAAGTTTCTATTATTACGCCATAACTTACGGCAATAAACTAATATCAATAATAATTAATATTTTAATGTAACACCGTTACATATTTTCAACTAATTTATTAAGTAATAAATAAATGATGCAAACCCGAGTCATTAATTAATAATTTAATTATTGGTATCCTAGATGCAATCAAGGCAAATCGCTGCTCTTTACCTCGCACTGTAGATTTATTGAACTCCCTGCCGTTAACCTGTCATTAGATAACGATCAGTATATCAAAGTCAATGAGGGAGGAAGAATGGTCCAATCGCTGACATTTCTATTGATCTAATGACCTCGCGGAATTCATGTGGTTCAATTGCACACGCGTTCTGGACAATGAATAACGTGGAATCATTCGGCGTAAAGTTTCCAGATAAAATGGTTTCACTTAGCCGTGTAATCATTCCAGTCGATAGTCGACTTAATAAGATGTTGGTGCAACCTTGCAGAAGTTGATTCCATAAAAATGACCAAAAATTTTCACTTTGTTGCTAGAATGTAATTTCGTAATTAGATTTTTTGAACTTACACAAGCAAGCAATTTCATGTCTTAATAAGTTACGTAAATATCTTTCTTATGGTCATTTTATTCCTGCGTCTTTGTATTAAGGGGTTTCGAGAAGGAAACTAAAATACCCTGTCTTTCGAAATTTATAAACAATGTAGAAAGTGTATAGGAATCGTATAGGTGTGCAAAAAAATTTCATTTGTATGGTTTAAGGCGGCTTTTGTGAACAAACTGCAATTCGGTTTGAAGATATACAGCAGATTCACCTGCCATGAAACATCAAGTTATCATCACTAAAACGTAAACAAGTTGGATGTTTAACAATGAAAATATTTATTAAGTCTTAATTTATGTTCAGTTGACCTGGACCTTGAAAACTTAATTTACAGCTTTTAAAGTCTTCGTATATTAATGGCTACATAAAAGTCACATCAATTTCATCTTCAGTCCTTGTCAATTTTAATCAAGGTGTTTCTTGTTTAGAAAATATTGTTTAATTCGGAAATAAACCAACTATGATAGTGATAAAGATGAATTCATAATCAAATTGGCTTCTAATGCTTAAAGAATCGCAGAAGATGGGATATTAAAAAGGCAAGCATTCAGTTCAAAAAAATAATATTTCAAATTCAATGCGATTTTATTATCATTTCATATTTCCTCTTAGGTCATTGATGGATAAAATAAGTCATACTTGAATGAATATAATAATATGGTAGGCCAATCAATATAAAAGCAACAATTTGAAAAAACTTATGAAAAATTTTCATTAAGTGACAGCTTTTCTCCCAAACCATTTAGCTTGATTTCTTTCAATAATAAACTTGGAACAATTTTTAATGCAATTGTATACACTTATAAATTTAGTCCATTTAAACGCCAATTAACAAAAAAATTTTTGCAATGCAGTTATAAAGATAATTACCATTACATGTATAAAGAGAGAATGGTAAGAATGGCAAATTAATTACCTTCTACGATGTATTAAGGAAAACTTTTGTAATTAGTACTGAAATTTTGTTTAAAAATTCTAATGTAGAAAGAACATTATACCGAACTTGAACTGTATTTTATATAGGGCAACTCAATTGCTTTAAATGTTGCACACTTGCTTACAAAACACCAATTTAATTTATTTCATTTCAAATAACGAAACAGAAGACTGGCGCCATTTTGATGAACAATTGCTAAGAAGATTATTTAAAAACCTCAACATTCCTCTCAATGGTTTCACGTTTCCTATTTAAAAAATTTATAAGAAAGAAAAAAAATTAGCTTTAAGGGTAAAAGAAAATTCCTTAAATTTTATTCGCATTCTTTGCAAATCAAAATCTATAAGGTTCTTCGGTTTGTTTCCCTTTCAGGACGAGATGCCCCGAGAGCGGCGGCTGACGGGGGTCCACTGCCGAGCGCCAGGCTCGTGAGTATTCGGGTGGCCCGAAACATTTCCCGACCTCACCCAACATTTTCCGTTATGCTTCTCATGTGGGGTCAATGGGTCAACCACGACTTAACAAGCAAACTGGACACACCTGGTACGTGATTCCTCAATCGCAACCACACACACATACGCCATTTCCCTTTCTCCCTATCGCATTCCCTTTCTCTGTGTTTCCCATCCGGGTTTTGGCTGGTGGAGGAGGCTAACCCCATTAGCTCAGTTTTACGACATTAAAACAATAGAGGCGACAATTGATGTGTAAAGAAAGAGTAAAACAGTAACGAATAAAAAATAAACCAACAAACAAGCCAATTCTTTACGGGAGGTGTTCTAATGATCTATTTCCTATTCACCTCCAGTGAAGTTTGGATTCCGTACTTTGACTGCCAACTTCCATTGTTCGTCATCCATAATGATATGATTGACAAGCGCCTCTAATCATTTGCCTGGGATACAGGAAGAAGTTCATGAAACCCAGGATCGTAAATTTTGCTCAGGGTTAAAGAAGAACAATCGGATAAATTTAATAAATAACTAAAAGCAAACAAGAAAACAAGAGCACCAGGATAATTCTTGATGATTCGTTGGTTATTGGAAAGAAAGCCTGTAAAGAGATGAAATGAATATTCTTATTGATATGAATATTCTTTCGAATATTATTTTTTTTCGAAACAGTATATATGTGTGCCACACGATCTCTTCACAATTAATTGAAATGGTGGAATGGTAATTCACACAGACTTCCCTCTTTGGCATCAAGTTAATAAACTACGTCATATGACGTTAATTTATCGACTCATATGACTCATATGACATTAAATTAACGTCAAAAATCAACTCCCACTTAAAATTAGACAGGATCACTACCCTTGGACAAAACTGCAAGAAAGATTTTAAAAATTCCTTAGTCCTACCATTTAATGTAAATTTAAACAAGGGTTTTAGAAAAATCTGCAAGGATTTCAATTTCAAAGTGGTTTATAAAAGCGCAAATATCAAGTTAATACTTGAGAAAGAGTTACACAATTTTCTTTAATAGGTTAAGCTTTATTTTATGTTGACCTAAAGCACGCGAACATATAAAACTTCAATATCCCATCCAAATATTATATAAAGGAGAATTTCTTAATTTAATCATTAATAATGATTTTAAAAAAATATTCCTCTGAATGAGAGGAGTCCATACTTGTCGAATTAATTGACGTTTGATTGGTTATATGAATGATACAGCCACTTCTTTATTTTCAGAAAAAAAAATACAGATCGTGAAAAGCTTAGCCAGTTGCCTTAGAAAATACTTCAAGGCACAGTTTAAGGAAATCTCTAAGAGTGTTTTAATTTCATTTGGTTTTGATGTTTGCCGTTTCAGAGGAGTTAACTGCAAAAAATTGTTTACAGTATAGACGGAAATGTCTTCTCGAATCATGAGTTTCTAAGTCAATTTCACTGAAAAAATTTTTTTAGTAGGGCTGGATGAAAACATAGGCCACCAATTGTTAGAAAGTATTCGGTAAAAAATTACTAATAAACATTGTGATATAATAGTCGCGTGATTAATTAAACTTATATAAGGGTATTACTTGCTTCAGAAGATAGTATGCCGTTTATACATCCATGCTCGCTCTAACATCACTATCTGAACGGTAGCAAGAGCATCAGTGATTCTTTCCTCGATGCTCAAGCCCTTCATCTTACGAGAAATTTTTAATTTTTCTGTAAGAGAAAACACATGTGTGTGATATCGGATGATGGAATTGATACAATTCGCATATATGAGAAAGTAATGTAGATAATCCTGGCATTTCACTCAACTTACGTATGTACGATTTTGTTTCAATGAAGTAGGATAACCACATGAATGGAATTATTATTAAATTAAATAAATAAACTGGATGATACAAATTTTGTGTCATTTTTTAAGAGATATTATAATCAGCATAATGATGGAATAGTTCGACGTTGTTTCTTGATAGCTTTCCTAAATGGAAAGTAATACAAACTAAATACCAGAAGAAGTCTTTTCAACTAGCCGTTTATATAAATAAGACTGTTCTACAAATTTTCAACTTTTTCCAGTTTCGGAAATGAAATTACTATTTTTTAATGAATTTCGCATGCTGAGTTCAAATATAACAATGAAATTTGTCAATTGGCTCTATTTTCATGCAAACTGAAAGTTAACGTTTTTTCAACTATGGTAATAAGTAGCTATATAATGCGCCAAAACTTAATACTTATACAGCCATAGTCTAAAGTAATGAGCATTTACAAAGTTTGCACGTGCGCAATAAATATTGCAGAAAACAAAGCTAATTGCTTAAATGTTACTTTTTCGGTATCTAAACAGGTTAAAGAAACAATGATCCACCAAGTGGCTAGCAATAAAACATTTGTTGCACTAAAGTTAGTCTTTTTAGCATTTTATTGATTTTTTTTTATCGTTCATTGTATACATACGCAGTGATCTAATGCGCTTTTGGTGTTTTTACGTGTTATTATCATTGATTTTTAATGCAATATGCCTAAAAAAACTACATAGATATTCCTTAATAACCTGAAAATCTCATGGGTGCTCTCTACTTTTGGCTTGGCTGTATATAGAGATCCATATCTTTCCACACATATAAAGCTAAATGATATTGGAAATAGTGTATACATAGAATAATATACTGCATATGTTTTATCAAGCAAAACTAAATTAGTAAACTAAATTTAAAACTTTTTGAAATTTAAATTTCTCGCTAGTTTTGTCTTCAATTTGTGTCGCTTCGGCTTCTTTTGGCTTTTCTCTTGTATTTTTTATATTTTTATACGCCTTACTTAGTTGGTTGCTTATATCATAAAAATAGAGCCAATTAGCATGTTTAAATTAGCGCCCGAAAATAATGCTAGATCAGCTATTTTCATGCCCGCAACTTTTTACCTGTGGAACAGTGTAATTAAAAATTGAAACAAAAAAACATTGCGCAGAGTTGAATATCAATATGAAAATTTTCATTAATTTTTTAAATTGTAAAGAGACTTTGTGAATACTTTATTCAGCTGAAGGTTGAAAGGGCCAATCACCCTTCAAACGGAACAAAAACGAACCATTCCATTATCTCAATATAAGCCGTTGTTAATAGCCATAACTCGAAGAAAGGAGAGATTTATTCCACAAAGGACTCAACTATACAATGTAATGGCGATAAAGGGCTTCAGCAACTCAGGAAAACAGTTTCCTAAACTTTCACTGCCACTAGTCCATCGGAGCGGGTCTTTGCTTCCATTGCTCTCTAACCTATATTTCTGTTTAGCATATCCACTAACTGACTCCCGCCAACCTTGAATAGATCGTCTATTGTTTACACTCCTCGTGGCATGGCGTCATTAACCTTGTTTCTCTGTCAGGCGTGAGGAACAACTGCCGCTGTGACCAACACCCGGCCGAGCGACACCCGGACTGCGTCCCTATTGAAGTGCCCCCGGACGATCCCTTCCACTCACAATTCGGGACTACCTGCCTTCCCTTCGTACGATCTGTACCTTACGAAGGGGAAATCAAGTTTGGTAAGAAAGAACAAACATTATTAAAAATGGTTTCTTTTTTATGAATTTAAGAAACCATTTATGTATTTTTATATTATTAACTCTTCTGATGCAAAATGAAAGAATTGAACTGGAAACCAAGATTAAAATCACTTTTGATTAAGTTAGAATATTTGAAACGAATGTCTCCCAGAAGAGAAAAATTCTTAGCAATTATCAGACCATTTCTGACAACTGACGAGTCTCGCTAATCCGACGGAGAGAAATGAGTGGGAGACCCAAGCCTGAAACCGAGTCCTAATTAACTAGATTTTTTTTTCTCCATTTTTAAACTTATCCCTTAGATAATAAAATTAGATTTGCATTCAAAATAAGTTGTTTTTTTTTCTTCTTCTTCGGGGGCAAGGAATTTTTAAATGAATGCAATTAACCCAGGCGAAACGCAAGAACGAGCCCCATAGGCTGATTCATGCTGGAAGAAGAATGTTAGAATAAGAGAAATAAGTTTTATAAGGAAATAAAAATAGCTTAATAAATAATAATAATAATAATAATAATAATAAAAGAAATACGCGAATGCACAACAACAAGTTCTTATTTAAATTTTGTCTTTATTTTTTAGCCTACTTGTAATAAACAAAATTGTTTTTCTATCTTTATTCATTACTTCATTAAGATTATCGAGAGCAGTTCAACAACAACACGTCGTTCATTGACGCATCTCAAGTTTATGCATCGACCGAGCCGGACTCATTTACCTTGAGGAGCTTTATCGGAGGTAAATCAAGAAAGTTAATTAACTAAAGGAAATTAACTATCTAATAGCTCGATTATGCAAGAATATTATAATTACAGGTAATTATCTGGTGGTGCTAATTATACCTTTCTGCAGTAAAACGCAATCACGGTAACTCTGCTGCGTTTTTAAACATGAAAAGAAAAATACTCAAGCTGAAATTTATAATTAAAACTTACTGAACACTCCCTGAGGAATTAATAGTAATTAGGATGCTAAAGAATACGTTTCATTGTTAAGGAAAAGTAACTATTTTCATGAAGACATACGTAATTTTACATCTTTCTTCAAACTTGACCAAATATCCTAGTCTACTTTTTTTAATTATATATTAAACATTAAAATATTTTGATGAAAAAACATTAAAACAATATTACTATGCTAGAGTGATACTTTCATCATATTTGAGATTTGCTTCTAATTACGGGTCTCTTTTGACAGCTAATTACAGAAAATGAGCAATTTTGTTCTTTCTGCTAAAAGTAGAGCAAATTCCATTTCCCCCCCCCCCCCTCCCGAAAAAGCATTTAAATCATTTCTTGATACAAGATCAGATGTATAAGTTGCTATCAAATTAATATAAAAAGGGAATTTAAATCTAATAACGCTGGGTAAAATTTAAATTACATTGGCCAAGATTCATTTTGGTATAGTACTTACAGGTATTGGACATTGAAACTGAAACACCTTCGCAAATAGCACTGGTTACCCCAAGGGCTGAATAGAACCTTCTGCTAGGTAATTAATCGTATGCATATCAATGAATCACGTGTCAGAGTCTTGGTAGTCACTCCAGTAGAAAAGTTCGATAGTAAGCTTCAAAATGTCTGTACAGAGCGCTATAATGGGAGACATATCCGACTTCAAAAGAGGGCAGATTGTTGGGGCGCGTCTAGCAGGTGCATCTGTGTCCAAAACTGTCACACTTTGTGATGTCTCACGTGCTACAGTATCCAGGGTGATGTGTGCATATGAACAGGAAGGACGAACCATGTCCAGGAGGAGCAACTGCAGGGGAAAACGGAAGTTGTCGGAAAGAGACGTCAGGACATTGACCAGGATTGTTGCACGAAAGCGGAAAACCACCGCAGCAGAAATCACCGCAGAAATGAATACACACCTCCAGGAACCTGTGTGCACGAAGACAATCCGTCGTTACCTGCATAAATCCAACATCCATGGCAGGGTTGCTATACCGAAGCCTTTCATCAGTAGTACAAATGCCTCCAAGCGGGTTCAGTGGTACCGGACGCATAAAACCTGGACGTTGGATGACCTCAAACGCGTCATATTCTCGGATGAGTCCAGCTACACTGTCTTCCAAACAACAGGGAGGGTATTCGTCTGGAGGAGCCCCTCTGATGCCTACAACCCAGACTGCTTGGCACCCACAGTCAAACACGGATGTGGATCAGTAATGGGTGGATCAGTAATGGTCTAGGGTGCAAACTGTGCAGGACCTCTACCGATCCTTCCCAAGACGTGTTGCTGCTGTGCTGGCTGCCCACGGTGCCCCAACACCTTATTAAATAAAGATTTTGGATTTCTACCAGGTGTTTCAGTTTCAATGTCCAATACCTGTAAGTAAGTACGCAGATATTTTGTTGCCCTTTATTTTTTTAGTATTCATTTTGGTGCCTCAATTATTAGACATATTCCTGGGTAGATTTGACGGGCTGATTCCAAAAGTGCCAACATTTTTCTCTATTAACTGCAAGTTTTTGAAATATAGCAGAAATGCCAGAAAAATACAATACACTAATTCCATTATTAGATAACGGATTTTAGCACTGATTTTAGAGCTCAGCCTGTTGAAATGAAAAAAATCTCCTCTAGGAGTGAAGTTGCCTGCCTTCTTCTTAACAAGACAAGACACAAGATTCAATTTCATTCATTTATTCTGAGGCATCTATGAGTATATGATTTGTGAACCATAGAAAATTCCTACTTTCACATTTTCCATTGTAAATCCAAATAAAATATGCAATACGTATTCTATAAATATTTAGCCAACCATGATTATGCCTTTACAAATTGTTTTATCAGGGTTGTCTGTATATATATATAATAAACAAAACATGAGCATTGGTTAGGAAAACACTGGTCTCCGAGAGAAGATATGGTGGCTGGAGAAAAGAATCTACATAATCAATGCCCCTTTGGTAGCACGAGATAGAATCATCCTGCCACTATTAAACAGGTAAGTCAAAATGATGGACCCCGTTTCAGCCATTTATTCCGAGATGTCTAATGAACGTATCGCAATGTGAGACGATAGGTTAGCTTTCACAGTTTAGTTTCCACGTAGTGTTTTCACTGCAGCCATTGCTGATATTGACCGCGACATGCTACGATAGGTTTGGCAGGAGACAGACTATCGGCTTGATGTGTGTCGGGTTACACAAGGCGCTCACGTAGACAAAGCCAGGGGGGGGGGGGGGGAGAAGACGAAACCAGTTGGTGGATCTTTTCATCAATAAAATGTATGTCCAATGGCAATACAAAGACCTGGAAGTATTAATTTTAGCAATCTTATATACATGGTGTATCAGGTTCGATGGTCATAAAGTACCTAGTGTGATCCTTTGCATGATTACAAACTTAAAATTCTTTATCATAAATGTCGAAAACTAAAATTTAAATTCCGTCGTTACGTCATTTATGAACTTTCCGCACCAAAGCAGTTCATTAAATTCAAAGGGGTGATTACAATTAAATCGGCGGCAATTGTTGAGATTAAATGACGTTTTCGACAGGTTTTCAGCAAACTTCGCATGATGTTTAGACCCTTAACATTTGAGTTTTGAACATTTTGCATAAGGAACTTTACGTTTGTAATCATGCAAAGGATCACGATAGATACTTTATGACTATCGAACCTGATAAACTCTGTATAATATTGGAAGGATGATTCTATCTCGTGCTACCAAACAGGCATTGATTACGTAGATTCTTTTCCCTAGCCTTCATATCTTCTCTTGGAGGCCAATGTTTTCAATGCTCATATTCGTCTCAAAAATGATTAAACAATTATATACGAGGCGTATTCAGAAAGTAAATTCCGTTTTGGAATGAAAACAAAATTACTACAGTAGAACCACGATTTTCCGTTGTAATGGAGGGGATGGGGGGTGACGGTTATTCGAAAATGACGGGCTATCCATTTATTTAAATAAACAGAATTAATAAGGTAGATATTGCATATACACAAGTGCATAGTGGTATAATTTAAGCCATTTAAACCATATAAGCACAACGCACTCGACACGCTTAGCGTACAATTCAATAGTCAACACAATACAATACTCGGTCAATGCTAGACAAATAATATACATGTAGTACAATTGTAGATGCAGGGCGTACACTTATAACTGTAACTTAAAACCCCCTTCCAGGAACACTCTTATATCTGTATTACAAAAGGAACAGGTAGTGGCATTGAGGCAAGGGCATCTCCCACGCGGCAAAGAAGGCGTAGCTTACGGGGGGGGGGGGGGGGGTTAGAAATTTTGGCGTCGACTACTAAGGTCATTTTGCGCTTTTTACACGATTTATATCTGTATGCAGCCCGGTACAGGCACAAACATCCATGCCCACGGCGGGATTCGAACCCACGACCAAGAGGACTCGAGAACTAGAAAGCCTAGCCCTCTCGGCCACCTGGCCGGCTTGTAGCTAACGGGAAAAGCAGCCTCGCACAAGGTATTTGGCGTAGTTTCACTTTTCTATATATTTCATTCACACATTCATGAAAATTTATAAATATATTTCATGGAAAAAAATTGATAGATTGACGGTTAAATTGGCTGAACGGTTAACTCAGAGACGGAAAATCAAAGTTCTACTCTATATATATTTTCAAAATTTTTTTCTTTACCATATTCTATATACCTTTAACAATTTTTGCATATAGTTTCCGAGATTATTTAAACACTTGTCATAGCGCTCAATGAGCTTTTGCATGCTCACTTCATAGAAGTCTCCTGCCGATGAGAAAATCCAAACAGTTTTCACTTCATCATCGCTGAAACGCAGGCTACCGATGAACTCTTTTAGATCCCGGAACAGCTGGCAGTCACTGGACGCGAGGTCCGGACTGTAAGGCGAGTGGTCAAGTTGTTCCCAACTAATCAGATCTTTTGGTTGGGAACAACTTGACCATCCGCCTAACAGTCCGGACCTCCCGTCCAATAATGACCACCTGTTCCGGTATCGAAAAGAGTTTGTCGGCAGCCTGCATTTCAGCAAAGATGAAGAAGTGAAAACTTCTATGAAATGAGCATGCAGAAGTTCATTGAGCGCTATGACAAATGTTTAAATTAACTTGGAAACTATGTGCAAAAATAGTTAAAGGTAGAGAGAATCTGGTAAAGAAAATATGTATAGTATTTTTGTTTTTATTATAAAACGGAACTTACTTTCTGAATACACCTCGTAAATTTTAGTGTATCTAAGAAGCTAAAGCTGATCTAACCAATGCAATTTTCCGAAACAGCGCCCCAAATATTCCTAAAAAACAGATCCATGAAGCAAGATACAAAAGAAAGAAATTTTTTTTTTTTTTTTTTGGTTGGGTTGAGTTATCTATTTTTAAATTAATTTAAAAACTGTATTGAGAAATAAAGCTTTTGGTTATTAGTAATAATATAAAAAGGGATTAGATTCAAGTTATTCTATTTTTCTAGGGAGATTACTAACGACACCATTTGATGGGAAAGATCTTCTGCCATTAGTGGGTGATGAAGGAGTCGAAACCTGCCAAATGAGATGTTTTAGAGGAGGTAAGAGAGGCATATTCAATTTTAATAAACCCAAATGCCTCCCCTATTAAAATTTTCTTATTAATTATGTAAAAATTTTCTGAAAAAATTCCTTCAGGTGATAGCCGTGTGAACATGTTGCCTCCGTTGACGGCGATTCACACAGTATTTATGAGGGAACACAACCGGATTGCCGACATTCTCTCCTATCTGAACCCCCACTGGGACGATGAAAGGCTCTATCAGGTGAGTTTGCGTAGTAGACGAGTTCCTAACGGTTAATTATGAAAGTACAGGTTAAAATTGTATATGGAAAATTTAATGCATATGATTTCTGTGAAAGGTGATTCTATTCGACTTTTGCTTTGCACTGTAAGATACATTTGATTTGCATATGATTTGAGGGACTATTCTAATTCGGTATTTTCTATTATACTGAGAATTGAAATTCTTTTGAGGTTTAGGAAAGTATTTCTACATCCTTCCTTAAATTTCTTGCATAGATTTCACTTAGAGTTATATACGTCCTATTTTTTGATACATGAAAAAGGCTTTAAATTCACTACTTCTGACAATTGTATCTTCTCATTCATTTCCAACAAAGCTTAGTCATTTCTCATTACTCATACAGCCAAACGGATTGTGTCATGGCTCTATAAGAAAAAGGATGTGGTTTAGATTGCAGCACAGATGAACTTGATATGAGTCCTAATTAATACTGTCTAAGAAAGCTGATTTCAAAAGAAATATAAAATTAATTACTTTATTTTTTTCTTGTCATTACCTATTTTTAAAGATCGTGACTACTACTCGTGCGAGTGATCGGCCTCCAGGTAAAGGAGGGGAATGAAAGATAAAAGGTAGAAAGAAAGAAACATCAAAAAGTTACTAAGAAAACTAGCTTAGTAATGGTAAAAGTGAAACCATAAAGGAGACACCAACGCCCATTAACCATATTTCATTTCCAAGGGATGTTTTCTTTTGTCCTTGTTATACTTTTCCGCTTTTGTATTTTCGCTTTCACACGGAAAAAAAATGAAACACTAAGTTTGTCACATTTTTTAATTGCTTCAGGCTTTAACACTTCTGCCTCAATATATATATATATATATAAAGGATACTTTCGTTATAGTTCATTTTTCTTTATATCAATTAATGTCATAAAATTTTTTCGTGTTAAGAATCATGTACAATAAAGACACCTTTATGAATGGTCAGCAGGAAAGATATCTAGATATGGGACTATGCTGTTTAATCTGAAGATGAAATTTATTCTTAATCCTTTAAAGTTTAAAGGTTTAAAGTTTAAACCTACATCCATCCAGTTCTTTCTGTTCTTAATAATAAAAAGTTCATTTTATACATAAAACGTTCCGAAACTGCTTTATGTCAGAAGAGTTCATGTAATTTATTTCTAATTAAGACATTTTTGGATTTCCTGGAGCGTATCACTAATCTTTAAAACGAAAACCTCAGTAATTTTAAATTTTAAAAGCTCAGTAAGTTAATTGTTGCGACTTAAAATAATTGTCAACAAATTTGGAACAAGTTCATTTATGCCCTCATAGGTCAAACAATACGTAAATCTTTAGTTAAAGTAAATCCAACATCAAAAAGAAGAAAGAGGAATAAATAGGTAATTGTAATAAATAGGTAGACTATAGCTAAAATAAACATTGAAATAAATTTGCACGCAAATTCAAAGCAATTGAGAATACGGAAGCTATCATTAACAAATCGAACTAGAAAAGTTTGAGAGAAATTTAAATGTGAAACTATGAGCGGGTAAATCTGTTTGATAGAATATATGGATGAATGAACTAGATTCTGTAAGAGTAGGTTTGAGCGAGATGTAACCTGTAAGTGAAAAACCGTGAATCATGAAAGCAGAATATTTAGGTATGAATTGTATAAAATGAAAACGTCTAGGGTCCATTAGTATAAAATAGGGTCACATGCAAATAGTATTTGGCAATATGTCCGGTTTCATATTCAATTCGTTGAGTTTATAAATTGTACTTCACTGCACTAGAATTTACATAGTGGTCATATTACAACTTAACATTACTAAAAAATTCATATCATCTGGTTAATGTTTTATCTCCGTAATGGTTGGTCCAATTTTGAATTTTTTTTCAATGTGACGCTTATTTTTTTAGTTTGCTATATGCACATATAAAGGTTGACTCAAACTTATCCAGCATAATTGTTTAGATATCTCACACACGATCGAAACTAGATGTAATGTTTATAGGACATTTTTTGTTCCATTTGAACCATACAGTGTTCCTAAACAATTATGCTGGATAAGTTTGAGTCACCCTGTATACGTCACACTGATATCGACTGACATTTATTGAAATTTTGAATATCGATTATCGATAGTGTCCGTCGGAATGTTGACTACTGGTCAATACAAAAAATTTTTTTGATTTGACGTGTACTATTACACTGTTTTGATAACATTTTACCATGGCTCACCATTTTTGACATAGGGCATCATATTTAGGATATTCGATTTTTGGCCGATATCTCAAAAACTATTGTTCGCACAGAAATTTGGATGCGATATCCGTAATCAGCAATGATAACCACGAGGGCGTTTTAATAAGTAACGCACAATTATTTTTTATGCCGCATGCGCTTACCAAAGAGGTTGAGATATGCTAAAACAACGGTTGAATATCACGCCACAGAAAGGTACGCTGGACGTTTCTCTCCCACTTGGTCTAAAACTCTAAACTGCAAAAAAAAAACGGCGTGTATGTGCTACCTTTGTCTACTGTCGAAAATCAATCAGAGGCGGTGTTTTGTGGGATCAATGGAAAACTCCGACTGAAATTCACAAACAGATGATGGAAGTGCATGATGGTGTTTCTCTAGACCACTTAAACATCTCCAGGAGGTGCAAATTATTTTGCAAATGGACAACCTGTAACCGCTGCCCACACCGCTTCGTTGCAAACAATGTTAAGCATTTCGGACGTACAGACGGATTCATTTGGAGACTTTGCCAGAGTGATTCGTGAGAAACTACATTTTCATGTTTGGTCTCATGAAGGGATTCATGACCGGGAAACAGTTTGATTCTGACGAGGTCGTGAAATCGGCTGACTGTAGTTTTTGATTCAGGAAACGGACTTTTACGCAGATGGTACAGTTAAACTGGTTCACGAGCGGACAACTGCGTTGAGCGATTATGATCTTACATTGAGAAATAAGTAAACTCTATAGCTTCATTGTCAGTATAGTTTGGTTTTACGTAGTAAATTTATACTCAAAATAATTATTGCACATTACTTATTGAAATGCCCTTGCATCATATGTCCCTCACCTTAAAAAGTACGGACAGACAGAAAAATTGAAAATGGGCGGGGAAAACACATCAATTGAATGAAAACTGAATATAATTAAATAAATAGATAAATGAGTAAAAAGAAAGTAGAATAACTCTGATAGAAATATTAAAATTGCATCAAAACGTATAGATAAATTTTGTAGGTAATGTAATTCATCTTGAATTATAAGAGTAAAAAGTTTCTTTCCTTTAACCGAGATGAAGAGTGAAAGAGTGTGAAAAAATTAATTTAACCAAATGCTGAATAGGAAGTTAGATATCGCTGTATCATTTAAATTATCTGAAGGTTCACTTTTATCATTTATTATATCTGAAGGTCTAGTTTTATAATGAAGTGTTAATTTACATGTAATTAAATAATTGCATTACACTTAATCTTTTGCTTGAGAAGGAAAGCTCTTTCAGATTAGAGAAGGACTGAATAGCAAAGCCGAAAACCAACACCTAAATTAAATCAGTTTTACCCTATATAACGTGGTTTTATTTAATTTATCTGCAGGAGACGCGACGGATCGTCGGCGCCCAGATGCAGCATATCACGTACCACGAGTATTTGCCGCTGGTGCTGGGCGAAGAGTATCTGGAGAAATGCGAGCTCAAGCTACAGCGCCACGGCTACTACAAAGGCTATTCGGAACTGGTGAACCCGACCGTCATCAACGTGTTCGTCACCAACGCCTACCGCTTCGGTCACAGTCTGATTCCATCGCTCTTTATCAAGTAAGTCTCTCCCCTCTCACCCACTACTTTTGCTAATCGGTACAACCAAAGAACAATGTTGCGGGAGCACGTAGACATCTAAAGCCTCTCTCCGTCACAGGGAGTTGAACGCGATAATTGGGTTTTTGAAGATACAAGAACAACAGACGAGTTAAATTACGCGGATCATCTTCGCATCGCCTTGCTTAAAAGTGTTCTTGAATATGAGGAGAGAATCTTCAAGTTTAATGACACGATGATTGACGCGTGTTAAGAATTGTTATGGAAAATACCCTATGAACTTAGCTGGTTAATATGCTTACGTCATTGTTTTCTTTCTTATTAATTATTATTCATAGTTAATACTTAATAAGAAAGATAACAATGACGTAAGCATAATATTCAGCTAAGCATATCAGTGAAACACTCGTAAAGCTCTGTTTCACTCTTAAATAACTTCTTTTCAGCTTACTCCGTTTTAAACTTTATTACTGCGCTCCTTTAAAAAGTTGAAATTGAAACTTTGTATAAACAACAAAGAAAAAAATAATAATAAATTTAAAAACGTGCTGAACAATATCTAAGGTAATTTTTTGTAAACAGTTATTTTTTTCTACTTAAAGAAATATCTCCAGACTAATAAAAATCTAACTTTCTCATTTCTGCAAGAAGTTAATCCGCATGTAGCCTTTTTATTTAAATGCTTACATACAATTTTTATGTACGTTTTTATGACACTGAATTATTAAAAATTTGCAATATTTGATGACAAATCCCTAATACTTATGTAACTCGTGTTTAGAGTAATCAATTTGATTAGATATAATCATTTATAAATTCTACTCTGTTTTTCATAATGTTTAACCGAGTTTCTTGCAAGCAGAAGCGACTTATTCTTATAATTTGCTTTGCTATGGCTAATAATTAATGTAATACTGTGGATAGTTTTCAATTAAAGGTAAAAAGATGAAAAACCTCTCGTTCACGTATATTTATTTTTTTCTAAATTTACATTTCAGTCACATAGAAGTTTACTATGGTGCAACGTTTTTTTTTTGAACATGAGTGCAATACTTAATAAGCGTTCGATAAAATATGTGAACATACTTCCTTTAAATTTATTCTGATCTTCATCTAGCAAGTCGATCGTATGATCTCCATTGCTAACCAAAAAATAAAGTGTCAGTTTAAGATGAAAATAACGATTAAGTTTCTTCATGCAATGTGGCAAGCGCATTGTTTATAGATATCTACGGCCTATCCAAAGCATAATTCATATTAGATAGATGTGAGCTAGTTTTCTCGGCGACATCTATATTATAAATCTAGTACAATAAGTACTTTACCCGTGGCAGTGAATGTACGCGCACCCGATGAGATGAAAATAAAAATTATTTATAAAAAATAAAAAATATTTGTCTATGAAATGAAAATTATTTTATTTATAAATTATTTATTAATATAGAAATTTGCATACATATAATGCATTAAAATTACGCGCCAAAAAATTACATATTTGCGCTGAAAATTACATATGGATGATGAGAGTGTATGCTTGTGTGAATTATGAAATGGATTTTTAGATATGCATATTTCATTACAAAGATATAAAAGAGTAGGATTTCTGCTTTAAATTAAACTTTTGTAGTTTTGGAATTAATAGTAATTGAAGTAAATAAAAAATTTTAAACATACACACTTTGAGTATAAAAAAAAGCATACCCTATTCCATGTGACAAAAATTTGCATAATTTCAGATCTTATAACTATTTCTTGAGGAAATTGTTTGCAACAAGATCGGTCGTATCAAAGATCTTTCTGATGCAAAAAAAGAAATGATCAAAACTCTCTATACCCAAAACAAAGCTCAAACTGCCATTGCCAAGGAAGTAGGCTGTAATCAAGCTATAGTATGGATGATAATAAACGAAAGAACTATGGCAGAAAACCAAAAACAACAAAACGAGAAGATAGAATATTGCGGAAGATCGTTAAAAGGCATCATTTTGCATCTGTTTCTTCAGTGAATAGAGAATGGAGTTCATCGGGGACCTAAGTATCGACACGCACTGCTCTCAGACGATAAATTGCATGCCATGGGATTTGAGTTTAGAGTCCCTAAGCGCAAACCTTTGCTGAATGCCAAGCAAAAAGCAAGACACGGTGTACGGAGCATATCAGATGGTCTGACTAGTCTTCTGTGATATTTAGTGACGAGTCTCCGTTCTGTGTCGCATTCGGTGATAAAGGGCCAAGAATTCAGAGAACATCAGAAGCCTACAGAAAAGATTGCTTGAACCGTTCTGTGAAATTGACGCTAGCATAATGATTTGGGGATACATAACATCGATAAGAGTCAGAAGTTTGGCCATTATCAATGGAACTGTAAATTATAATGTGTACTGTGAATTGCTAGATTTCTTTGATTCCATCAATGAAGAAATTCCAAGATGCAGGAACCAGAGGTCTTATTTTCCAACACGATTTGGCATCTTCACACTGCAAAAAAAAAACAACAAAAAACAAACAAAAGATTGGCTTGACAGCCGTAGGATAGCAAAACCCTTCCTTGGCCGCCAACTCCCCAGACATGAAATCCAATCGAGTCACTCTGGGACAAATGAAAACACGACTTATGGAAAAGAAACGACTTCAACATTAACCAAAGTAGAGTATACCATAAAAACTGTTTGGGACGAAACATCATCCAAAGTATGCGAGAAGCTAGTTTTCTCAATGCCAAGACGAATTCGGGCATTTCTTGTAACTACGAAGTACTGATTGTAATATATCCCATTTTTAGTGAAATACCAATTCAAGCATTGGTTAATTTTTGTGTAAAAGCTTGTTTCCTTTGTAATTTGATACATTTTGCTAATCTTATGTCACACGTTATCATTTATGCTATTTTTTTCTCCTGCACGATAAAGGTTCTAATGAGTGTATTTTGTTTGCTGATTGTTCAAATTGAACAATTAAACATTTTTTTGGTAGCAAAAATACTGTATTTTCATATGATTTATGGAAATATTTTTAACTAAAACATGTTGTTTTTAATCGACATAAACAAACAGTCATAGTTAAAATATTATGCAATTTTCGGCGTGTAGTTGTATACCTCCCCAGTTATCATTTGGCAGGCTAAAAATAGGTTTATTTTTAAATGTTACCTGAAATCATCAAAGGCCGTTTTATAAAATGCTGCATGTATTTCTTGGATGAGTAAGCAAGCGTTGAATATTTAAACATAAAATCTGCAAAACTCTTTACGAATAAATTTAATGCACTAAATTCACACATCTTTCTATATAAATACTATCCATTGTTAATTATGGTCATATTTATGGAATTCTCCTGAATCCTTCTTTGCTTATTTTTTTCAGGAGCCATCCTGATCATTCCATTTTAGATGTAGAGGCCTTAGGACGAGAATATTTTATGTCACAACCTATGGTAAACCCTGGACCAGGTTCAGTTCTTCTAGGAACTGTCAACACAAGACTAGAAAAAGTCGATCAATTTTTCAGCGAACAGGTGAGAGAAACATCACTTTATCAAATGACACATGTGGAAAGATTCAGGTATGTTTTATATATCCTCTTGCTATATCAAGCTTGTAAATTCAAAAGTCAAAACTACATCAAAAATTTTAAAATTCAATTTCAAAAGTGGCGCTTGATAAACCAAATTTCAACGACATTTTTTAAATTATTGCCTGACAAAAAGATATAAAATAAAAAAAATTCAAAACAACTATGGTACACACATGCTAAAAATTGATTTTTTTACTAGGCACTACAATTCCACAGACAGGATGCAACTTAAACGAGTTTTAATTAAAAATTTATTTTGTGTATTCCTAAGTAAAGTCATTTTTCATATAAAAGATCTCCTTCACCAGATTTGTTTAAGTTGACATAAAATCTTTTTCCTCAGAGATTATTATCTTCTTCATCATTTTTACCAGATGCAGAAATGTATTCACTGGTTCCACTTTAATTTTTAACTTCGTTTGTTACCCTTCACACAAAAAAGCTTTGGTCTTCTCCAATGAGTGGTTCTTTCCTTTTCACACACCTCATTCAATTTCGTCACACGCAGCCGTAAATCTTCTTCGCTCTCATAATGAGGCCATTGTCATTTATTTCTTTTGAATTGAGTACAGATTTTTTGGGAGATGATAGAAGAGGTCCTTAGAAGTATTTTTTGTCATATGAACATGGAGTCCCCGCAGCTCCGTATACTTACAATACTGCATTGAACAATCAAATGACACCGGGACGCAGTGTGCGTAGGTAGGCCTAGATTATTTTATTTTTAACAATTAACACAAGCAATCTACTGTATGACTTTTACAGTAATTGTTCGAAATGACCGCCATTTGCTTCATAGCACAATTCGCAACGCCTTATGATGGATTGATGCACGCGTGGAAACAGTTGATTTGCACGGTCGCTGATGTCACCTGCTGCCACGACAACACGAGCCACCAATTCTTCTTCGGTATCTACGGGTTCGGAGTACACCATTGATTTTATGCTTCCCCATAAAAAAAAATCCATCGGTGTGAGATCTGGCGATCTCGGTGGCTAAGCAACTGGTCCGCCACGACCAATCCAACGACCAGGATATGTCTCATTTAGGTAAACTCTAACTGTTCTTGTGTAATGCGAAGGTGCACCGTCCTGTTGAAACCACATCAAATGTCTGGTCATTAGTGGAACATCTTCAAGAAGACCAAGGAGCTCCTCCTTCAGGAAACCAAGGTATGTTTGCCCGTTAAGACGGCATGGTAGGAGATATGGCCCAATCAGGACATTGTGAATCATGCCAGCCCAAATATTCAACGAAAAACGATGCTGAAAACTGTTAACATGTGTTGTACATGGGTGGACATGAGACCACAGATGACTATTGTAGCTATTGAACATTCCCTCTCGCGTAAACGTTGCCTCATCTGTCCACAAAACCATGGAAGGAAAGTCTGGAATCCTATTCTGTTGCTGCATAAACCATTCCGCGAAAGCACGTCGGGGACCATGATCATTGGGACATAATTCCTGCAGCTTTCGAAGCTTGAATGGATGTTGCAGGTTGTCATGTAAAATGTTCCATACAGTTGTATGACTAGTATTCAAGGCAGCTCCGACCGCACGAGTACTTGTCGATGGATTTCGGTTAAACCTTTCCAAAACTTCATCCTCTAATTCAGGGAAGCGTAACCACCGACGACGTCCACGCTGATTATTATCATGAGCGAATGCGCCTGTTTCTCTTAGACGACGATCTACTGCATCAAATGTTCGTGAATTGGGAAGAATTCTGTTGGGATAACGTTCAGCATACAAACGCCTTGCACCATCCATGGTACCAGCAGCACCGAGACACAGATGCATGTCTGCATAATCATTCCATGTAAAACGATTCATACTGTTTGTTTCACTTTACACATGTAAAAAGTACATCAAGTGAACTTTTTAAAACAAATCTTTACCTACTGCTTTCCCAGAATGCGATTAGTTCATTTACATATGGACTAATCGCATTTTACAAAGGGGTTGGATACCATGGAACCTCCTTGACGAAGTTTGTCCTAAGACTTTTCAACAAACAAGCACGTGCACCTTGAAATTTCTTTGCCAACAATTACTTTAAAAGTTATTACAGTAGATTGTTTGTGTTAATTGTTAAAAATAAAATAATCTAGGCCTACCAACGCACACTGCGTCCCGGTGTCATTTGATTGTCATCAACGCGTAGATGCGGGGACCCCATGTTCATATGACAAAAAATACTTCTAAGGACCTCTTCTATCATCTTCCAAAAAATCTGTACTCAATTCAAAAACACCTTGTATATATACAGAGAAGTATATTTTTTATCAGATACCTACTTACACATTAAACTTTTACCGCAATTTCCTCTACACCAGAAAAAGAGAAGAAAACTTGCTTGTGCTCCGACAGTTCTTCCCTGAACTCGCATATGCAAAGTGGTCCACAAACATTATTTCTACATGCCCAAGCGCCAAAGTTCGATCGCACCAAATTCCTTAATATACAGAATATCTTGCTTTTGTTTACTCTTGAATATCGTATGCATAAATCTTTCTCTAAACATACATTTTTTTCTTTTGTACATTTCTGCATGGCCATACGCGCAGAGAAAATATGATGTACACATCCTTTATCAGTTGTAAAGCTATTCTATTCTTTTCATGCATTCTCAACTCAGTCATTAGAATTTTCATAAAATCTTTCCCATCTACGTTTAAACTTACTAACTTTCACAACTACTTTATTCTACAATAATTTTCGTTGGTTGACCTCATCAAACGTGGTATTCTTCCCACACTTCAACGTTCCAATAAACCTCTTAACATCTTGAGTTACTGCAAATTCCCTCTTGCACATTTGAAATCATTCGTTTTCATTCACTTTTAGCTCGTCATTCTCTGAAATACGCCATCTTGTATAACAACTCTTTCAACTCAGTTTTCTACCAATCCACCTTTACAAATCCATCCTCAAATTTTCATAACATTCCATCATTCCCCTCAAACCATTCGAACATTTAACAAAACTGTTTTAGGAATTTGAGGCTTTTCTAAATATTTTTCCTGAAATTCTATATTTTAATAGAATATGTGATGATCCATACGAGTAGAATTAGAGGGAAGTTTTGGCGAACATTTCATTAGAACATTTCATTGGAATACATATAGCATCATATATTTGTTCAATGTATATATGATGTTAGGGACAGTAGGCTAATCTATCGGTACCCATTAGTCTAATTTCGTTTACTAATCTAATTCTAAAAAGTGAACACAGGTTGGTACGCCACTAAAAAAAAAACTGACGTTTTGGATAGATCAATCTAATCTAATTCTAGAAGGAATGGCCACTTTTAGCCCATCATAAACACCTATTTCCAAAAACAAATAAAACACAATAACTCTTTATAGCTCTCCAATTGCCAATGCAGTTTAGCAATCTAAAGCGCATCACTCATTAAGAATTACGAGAAGATATCAGAAAGTTGAGTAAATTTGCCGACAGGAATATCATAAACATATACGATGTATTGTAGAATAGAATACAACTTAATATCATCTGGATGCATTGTCATAATGAGCAAGTATGAAGTGGAAGCATATCATGTCACTGAGGGGAAAAAGCTAAAAACTCATCCATTTCCAGGTGCAAATAATGCTGCGATTACAAAGAAGCGATAGAAGAATACTTTGTTGAGGAATGGGTTCTGAATTCGAATTAAAAATAACAAAGAACTGCAGATATCTACATAAAGACAAAAGGAAGACGTCTTCCCACTTAAGGACCCATGTTGAAGAGCGCGTTCTGCCCCACGATAACGCTCATCTACTTTCTGCAGCGGCAATCACTGAAACTCTGAAACAACTAAAAAATTTTATTATCCAAGCTTTATAATCCAGATATTGCTCTTTCCGATTTCCACTTGCGTGTATCAATATAGGAATCCTTTACTGGCCGTTGGCACGCCAGTAAAGATGAAATTGATATCCGATTTCGAGAACGCCAATATATTTTTCGCACACGGAATCCGAAGACGCATGGGTTATTAAGTATGCTGCAAAGATTGGCGATTATAATTAGAAGTGACGCTGTAAATGTATCTTCTATTTACGTTGTCTATACCTTAGAAATAAATACAGTCGAGCTTCGATTATCGGAAAGATGGTTCGGAAAATCTATTCGTTCGAATAATAAAAAACACGTAAACTTCTATACTAGGTTTCCGTGAAAACATAAGAAAAGAGCGTTGATATACTGTAAGGTCTAAAAATGTTCAAAGGCAGTCTGTAATAGGGCAGTAAATAAAAAAAGGAAAATATATAGCGAGTTAGTAGCTGGGTTGTAAACAATTCGTTTTGCCCCATGTATAACGTAGCAGGTTCAGGAAATTTTTTTACAGGATCGAATAATTGATGATTGGATAATCGATCTTCTACTGTTAAATTCAATTTACTTTCTGATTTTCCCTCAAATTAAACCACCAATTACCCAATCCTTTCTGGAACGATGCAAATAAATCTCGCAAAAAATTTCTATTAACCTTAAGGTAAAAAATTCATATTTATTAATATTAAATAATATCGGTAATCGGGAGTTTCTTTAAAGTCGCCTTAAAAGTCGCGTTTTTTGTGAAAATTATGAAAAATATTTCTTCTTCATTTCTTAAGTCCTTCATACTTTAAATTATACATTTCCTAACTTTATATCAATTAACCTTTGAAATATTTTTATCATGTATAACTTTGAAAGAACTTGACTTTAATATTAGAATCCGAATTTCCACTTGAAATTCGTCTTAACGATGAATCTCATATTAAAATCTTAACTTACATGCCTAAGTCAGCTGTTAAAGAAATAACGCTGTCCTAAAACACTTTCATTTCATATACATTAATTTTTTGCTTCAACTTTATATGGCCTAGTAAAAAATAAAAAAATATTGTAAAAAAAAATAAAAAAAAAAGAAAGAAAAAAAAATAAAAAATTAAGAAATTTGAAACCAGTTATATATCTATTAAAACTGAATCATTAAGAAGTGTTAACATGCAATTTTTTAAAAAAAAAAAAATTTTTAATTCAGTCCTCAGAATGTTAAAACGAGGAAGAAACACAGTAGCATGACATGGCAAGAGTAATTTATAGGTTTAATTAAGAAGCCAGAAACTGATTTTAGAATCCGCTAACCTACATGTGTTATTTCTTTTAATCACGAAGAGTTAATCGTTCGTTTCATTCGTTTGGAAATAAAAGTGATGATGAATGAGACATGCTATTTTCTGCTTCACTATCAATTTTAGATCACCAACTTTCTGTTCGATGACCTTGGTTTCGTGCTGGGGAACCGCGATCTCTTCGCCATCAACATTCACAGAGGGCGGGAGAACGGGATCCCATCGTACGTGGCATGGCGCGAGTTCTGCGGCCTCTCTCGCCCATACAGCTTCCACGATCTACAAGGAATCATGCCCGAGGCAGTCATCATGGAATTCACTCACCTATACAGGTAAAAATGCTTTTTACACACATCTTCAGAAAATACACATTAACAAGGCGAGTTTGATGGTAATTTGTCTATGTCATTCTGGGTCACGTTTATAAGACCTGAAGCTTAAATAAGTAGATAAATTTTCTTGTTATGTATGATACAATACAGACGGTAAAATATCCGTAATGGAGAAAGAAATTTAAATAAGGAAACAAATCATACATACAATGAACTCTGAAAATAAAAATTACAAGCAACATACTAGGAGATCATTAGCGATAGACAGCTAGCATAACGATTTCTTTGCATGTTTGAATACGATTAGAATTAGATAATTTGCTGTAAGCTATCATTTATATGTTAACAAAAAAATCGAGCTCTGAGCCTCAGCTGCGACTACGACTTCGTCGGTGTTCCACAAAGGGGCGTAGATATTCAGCCAACCAGTTTAAATTAACGCCATGCTATTTCATTTGGATTTATTACATAACTTACGTTATCCCTATAAATTATAGGTCGGCAAACCCTAACTCTTTAAGAACGCATTTAATAACGAAATGATCAGCAAAAATTATGTAGACCAGAAATGATTCTAAGCGTCTGCTTATAATCGTCAAATTTAGAGATAGCCCCGAGGGATTTAGTCAATTAGTTTTTATAACAAAAACAGAAACTTTCTGCTGCACATTCATTAAAAGTTTATTCGAATTCTCACTTGTCAGTATAAAAGAAATTAATAAACTGCAGGTCTTAAAATATAAGTACAACGACGGAAACGTAAAATCAGATGACGCAGAACTTAAAACAGAAAGATGTTAATTAAAATTTATGAAAATACACTGGCGAAAAAAAAGACTCACAATGTCAGTTTACGATTTTGCGCTTATGAAAGATTAATTTTGCATCTTGAAACAGATACCAAAATCTTTATTTTTTACCAAGCGTTATTTAATAACAACGATTTTTAACTTCAAGTCGAATACATTTAAACAACAACCGTCATTATTTATTTGTTTATTATATTTACATTAATAAGAACCATCTACCATTATTTTCAACTGATGGTAAGTCACATTAGACTTGAAAATAATGTGACTTTATTTCTGGACTTTATTTCTGGACTTTATTTATTATTTTTATTTTAAATTGGGTTTCACTTGTTCTTCTCAACAAATCTAGGTATTTTTCAACGTAGTTCTGCAAGCTACTTTAGTCCATATTTAACATTTCCAACGAACTTCATCATATAGACCAGCGTTTCTCACCTTTTCACACAATAGCTCAACGAATTTGTTTTTTACCGCGATCATTTGTACCATATTAAATTATGGAATTTCGTAAATGTCTATACAATCTTTCTATTATTTCGCGATCCATAAAAATTAAGGCCCAAAGATTGAGAAAGCTGATATAGGGTGTGGCAACTAAATACCTGAACTCACAAACGGGAAGTCAAATGAAAATTCTATTTAATATGATTCAAAGAAATTTCCACAGGACAATATACTTTTGAGCGCGTTTGTACAGGTTTGTAAAACAGCTTTTAAAGTCTTCGAAAGTCACTTTCTTCTCCCTCTTGGAAATTCTTGAAGTCACCTTTCATAAAGTTTTTTATCTGTGGGAACAAGAAAAAACTGGAAGGTCTAAATCCGGAAAATAGGGTGGGTGATTGAGCTCTCTGATGCTGCGTCTGGCCAGAAATTGCTTCACACATATGGCGATGTGCGGCCGGGCATTATCTTAAAGAAGAACCCAACTTGTTGCAGCCCAATTCATACCATACCAACTCCCTTTGGGCATCTTTTATATTTTTGTATCAATAATTTAATTCAATTAAATAAATAAATAAATAAATAAATAAATAAATAAATTTATTACAAGCTCTTTTAGTTACAAGAAGCTTAATTATACCGAACTTAACCGAATCGATATATTGCTCGCCAGTGTATTTCACATTTTTCATTTATTAAAAGAAGCACAAGACAGATGAACGTAAGATTAGAATAAGCACAAAATTTAATGCATGTCTCAAAATTATAAGACCATCCCTATAAATATGAATAAACATGCATACATGATTTTTTCACGAAGACCATTTAATGCACTAAATATAGATTATTCAGGATGCTTGCTTAGCATTCAGTTTCGTAAAAAAGGTAACTGAGATGTAATAGGTTACCTAATGTGACACTTTACCTGTCTCAAAATGATAAGAACACGTTACTATAATAAATATTTTCATACACATAATTGAAGTGAAATTATTTTAAACAATCCATTATTGTCCAATGGAATCACTTTGAACACTTGTTCTGGCATTGAATTTATTAGCTTCTGATGAACATCATTGCTGATTTTGCTTAAAGCTTTTAGTTAGGTCAGACATTGATAAAATTGTTTTTCCTTAGCCAAATCTGTTTATGTAAAGATGCCCAAAAGGGTTTCCAATGGATTAACGTAAGGCTGTAAGTCAATTACACTTATGTTGTCATATTCAAACCATTTGTATGTACTTCTAGAAGTATGTATGTCTTGCTGGAATTTCTTGGATATTTCAGCAATTACCTCGCTAAATGGAAGTAGAAGTCGTTGCAGAAGCTGTTGGTAGCCTGCATGTAGCTGTCATTCTTCCTTCCACAAATGTTCTAGAGCTTTGGAACCATTCCACCTCAAGCCAGTCCACACGATCAATGATCCATTCCTTGCTGTCTCTTGGAAAACACTTGCTCTTCGCACTTCAAATGTGGCAACAGAAATGACAACCATAAATTAAACATCTTTTCAGCGATTCCTCCACACGATTTGTTTAAATTCTGTTGTCCACGCTATATTCTCTTCGGCCCATTTCAGCCTTGTTTCTTTGTGATGAGATTTCAGTGCTGGACTAGTTTTCTTTTCCTTGTACTACAAATGCCTGTAGTGTGAACAGTGTCTTTTGTTTGTATATCCAGACGGTTTGCACTTCTCTGTGAGATGGATTCTTTTTTCTGTATGTTGGATAACTTTTATTGGTACCATACCATTTTTTAAAATTCAAATAATTGTTTATACAGGTTGGAGATCATTTCAATATCTTCGCAATATGTCGTGACGTACAACCTGATTCCTTCAGTGCCATTAGTTGATCTTTCTCGAACTCGAACTCTATGCGTTTCCACGTTCCATCATGAAGAGAATAGTTTAATTTGATGGGACGTGGAAACGCACGGTTTGTAAACCACTGTTTTGAAGTTACTCTACTTATCTATTGCTAAATAAAATATTTAACTTTTCTTTATTCAAAACATTACTTTTACAAATATTAACAGTGGTCTTGTCATTTTGAAACACTGATATAGCACGAGTTTCTTATAAAATTAAATAACTGAATGGTTTTTCGTAAATTTTCTTATTCGTAAATATCCATATTTGTTTTGGAAAAATCTTACTATTAATATATTTCACCTGGACTGATTTATTCCTGTTTATAAGAATAATGTGGGAACCCTGTATTTATTAATTAATTGAAATTATTCGATATCAAAGAAAATTCAGTATTTTAAGAAAAACTTTCAGTTAGTTAAATGCAGCTCGAATCGACTAATTTTCAAATTTATAGAACTGTCTGTCATTAAGAACATTAAAAATAGAAGTGAATCCTACAGTAACAGCTAATAATCTAATTATAATAAAGAATATAATAAAATTAAACTGATATTTCTTCCGAAATACATTTTGTCGTAAATTATCAATAGGTCCTCGCTGAAGTCCTCGTTAAAATTTTACTAATTAGTTTCAGATCTCGCAATCTAATTTATATCTCAATTTTCTTCCAGAACAATAGAAGATGTTGATCTCTTCGCCGGTGGTACTTCTGAATATCCTGCACCAGGATCGTTGATTGGTCCAACATTCGCGTGTATTGTGGCCATGCAATTTCGGGTGCTTCGCAAAGGCGATCGCTTTTGGTATGAAAATGGCGGCCATCCAGGATCTTTTTCGCCAGGTTCAGCTCTTTTCAGTTTGGAGCCTTACTTTCTCTTAATGAACGAATGTCATGTTAATAAATTTATATTCAAATTGTAGCTCAACTAGATGAACTCAGGAGGGTTACGTTTTCGAAAATCATATGCCAAAATTTGCACGAATTTATTAAAACCATCCACCCATTCGTGATGGAGGTGCCATATAAACGGTAAAGTTAAAAATAAATATTATACATCCTTATATGTGCAACTTAATTGCACATATTTTAATATTTAAATTTAAGAAAAGCTTTCTCGAATTAAGTCGCTCATTTTACATTTCAAATTTTAATTTTATAGGAAAGAAAGGGTTCCTTGCGACCTTCTTGATGAACTCGACTTAACGCCATGGAAAGAAGCTCCCGTCTACAAGAAATGAACGAACATGGAAACTATTCAAGAGTAAATGTTTTATTATTTTTATAATGAGGTACAAAGATCTCCAAGAAATTACTTTAAACTCAACATGAAAATATTCCAAAAATAAACTAAAACATTTAATCAAATACAATTTACAATAAAAAATACAGATGATACATTTAAAAAAGTCACTTGATGGTACAGGGTGATTATAATTCAAATTACACTAGTCAGACCCCTCTAGAGCCCGTTCTGCTGATCCGATTTTAATGAAGCTTGGAATATACGTTATATAGATCACGGGGAAGAGATTTTTGCAATAAAAATAGTCAAATTTCGACCATTAGGTGAAAAAGTGGCTCAAAGAAACAGAAACACAAACTGGAAACAAAAATTATTTATTCACAGCATTTGTTCAATGTGCATTCCATTTGTTTCAATCACATGTTCAAATAACGTAGCGTTATTGCGTGTTCAACATAGGGTTAAGGGTTTCTAGAGGAATTGGAGTAACAGGCAGAATCTGTATGCTTCCTCCATAGACACGATCTTTCAGGAATCCCAAAAACGATCCAAGTTCGGAGAGCGAGGAAGCCAGGCAATCGGAAAAATTCACCAAATTACCCGATTATCTCCAAAGTGAGAACGAAACAGTTCCTTTACTTGTCGGCGATATGGGATATTGCACCATCTCTCAACATTCTGTTCTCATAAGGCAGGAATGAATTGGTACTCCGATGGAACACGCGAATGTTTCCCTCAAAGAAAAAGGGGCCCAGAATGAAATCAGAATGCTGTTCATGCACAACATTAGGACATGCAGTACCCCAGTTCCGACAGTTCTGAGTATCCCTTGCTCCATCTAGGGTAAAATGCGCTTCGTCTGACCACAAAATGTTCTAAGGCCTTGTATGCAACGGCTATTCTGGCCAAAATCCGTCAAGCAAAATCAGCGCGTTGATCCGGGTCTTGAGGGAGCAGCTTTTTTACCACATGGATCTTGTATTGATACCAATTTAAAATGAATCGCAGAATCTTTCGCAACCTAGACCAAGAGAGAGACAACTCACATGATATTGCTCGAGCACTTGTCGAAGAATAATGGGAACCGGACGCTTTTTAAACCACAGCAACAGCGGTTTCTTCCACACATTCATTTGAAATCCGTTTCCACCCTCTTCCTCTCAACACACACACACAAGTCCCCAGTCTCTTCAAATTTACTAATCAACTTTTTTAAACCATTGTAATAGGCTCTTTTCACAAGTCTTTCAAGCGTCGAAATTCTCTCAGTGCCACAGAACCATTACTGCAGTTCTGATAAAACAACTTGACCAGTAAATCTCAATCTTTCTTCTGTAAAAGCATGGTGAATAAGGTTTTTACAGCTGATTAATGGCAATTTAAGGCGTTTTTAAGCAGAATGTATATTCCAAATTTCAAAATTCCGATAAGCAGAATGATTGTAGATGGATCTAACTTAAATTGTATTTGATTAAATGATTTATTTTATGTTTTTGAACAAAGTAATTTCTTGGAGATCTTTGTACCTGAGTATGCATAAATTTTCCCGACATTTTTGATACAAATCAATATTTTTATATTAATATATTGATTGAAATAAAATTTCCAAAAGATTCAAACAATATTAGGCGCCATCTATTGCCAAGATTAGATTCCGATTCAGAATTTTTAATGATAGTAGTGCCATCTATTGATAAGTATTAACGTTGTGAAAGATATTTACTATTCAAGTCATTAATAAAAAAGATAATCTTATACATGTATTTGTTTATTTTTTTATTAATGACTTGCCTAGTAAATCTGATTTTAGTTTAAAATAACCATTCATCGAGAAACTGAATACACTTGCTAATTTGAAACCTTTAGTCTGCTATATTATTGTAAAGCATCCGTTTCTTTCACTAAACGATAGAAAGATTTATCACAACTACAGTATATTATGCTATCAGCTGTTGCCAACTGATTAATGTACAATATACTCTTTTTCTGTTTATTATTATAAGAAAACTTCCAGGATTACTAAAGAACTTTAATATTTCATCTTAAACACAAAAAGCACACAATTTGTGATAAACAAATAATAATACATTGATACTTTCTTCATGCTTTGTATTAAGCCTTTCCTATTTTGGAATCCAGTGATTAGTTTTTAAAAAATTGAAAAAAATGCAAGGTTCATCTCAAATAACTGTTTTAAAAATAAAAAGAACTTGCTCATGCATGACGATTTATTCGAACGTTACATAGTTTCTTCTCTATACACAAAACATTTTATGCACTTCAAACAATTTCTTTCAACAAAAACCACAGAAAAACAAACAGTATTGAAGTCAAAAGTTTGGAGATGTGTCCATGCTGGGACATAAGTTTGGAGATTATTTGTTTAATATTTGGTCCAGCCGCATTTGGCATTAATAACTGCTTGCACACATTCTTTCATAGACTCTATGAGACACTTATAGTCATCTCTCGATATTTCACACCAGACATCAGACACAGTTTTGAGGTATATCCTCCTTTGTTAGGATTTTACGCTTTGCTTCATTTCACCCCAAATTGTCTCTATACGATTAAGGTCAGGACTATTTCCTGGCCATTTTAGAAGGCAAATACTTTGTTCTTCGAACCAGTTCAGTGTCGCATTTGCTCTGTGACAAGATGATATATAAATTCACCATCAGGAAAGTAAAAAGCTGCACATGGTATCAGATGATCGGCCATTATTTCCGTGTAATAGGAACTGTTGACGTTTCCTTTGACAAAAGCTAAATTCCGGTCCCCTATACAGTTACTGTCCTATAAACCATGATGCTGGTGGAAATTTGACTACATGATACACACCTATGATCCAGCTTTTCTTCTTTCTTGCGCAGAACTTTTTAAGGCTAAATCTAAATTCATCACTGGATATGACTTTTTGCCATTGTTTTGCAGTCCATATTGAATGTTTACGTGCTCACTCAAGTCGCTGTTTCTTCATTTGTTTAGTTAGGAGAGGCTTTTTTGCTGCAGAACGAAAGGAGTAACCTTTCTCTTTCAAACGACGGGTTGTTGTATTTGCCGAAACTTCTTTCCTGATGATTGCATTCCATTTTGCAGTAATTTCTCTTGCTGTTTGAAAGCGTGATTCTCTGACAATACCTCTTAGATATCCATGAATAATTATTCGAAATGACGTCCTCTTTCGAATTGGGAATTGTGGCCCCCTCGCTCGCCAGATTTATTACCCCCGATTTCGCAGAGTCTCACGAAATCTGGTAATACGAACACGCTTTTGTATTTGCAAAAAAGAACGTCATTTCCAACATTTGATGCAACACCTAAAGTTTGTCTGCTAAAAATAAAACCCACCATTTCAACTAATCTCCGTGATACTTTACTTTCATTTAAATTCTCAAACTGGTACTTTCACGGGCAGCTAAACTTTGATCTGTGCGACTTTTAACTCAACCTGCATTTTACAATAATCTTGCTTACACATTTTATAGTTAAAGTTGAGATCTTTTGCTATTTTGACTTCTTTTTCGTTTTCTTGCCATTTCATAATAATTAAGCTACAAATGAAAATTTAAGAAAACAAATTAAGCACATCCCTAAATTGTAACGAATCAACCCATCCTAGATTAATTTACATAATCATGTCGTTTATGGTTAAATTTCTGCAACTAGAAACTTGAAATGTTAACGTTTTTAACAAAATCTCCAAACTTAGGTCTCAGTATAATTAAATCTCTTAACTTTGGACTTCAATGCAGTTTTCGTTTTTCTTGTTTTTTGTTCAACGAAATTAGTTATTACTCATGAAATTTTATGTGTAGTTATTAAGATGGTGTATATTTAGTGTACATCACAATGTAATATATAGTGCAATTCTATTTTATTTTAACAGTACTTATCTGAGAAGAATCTTTTAATTTTTCAAAAATCTCCATATTTTTGTCTGGGAGTGTATTTTGTGTCCAACAATGGATTTCTCCAAGCATCATGAATGAAAACTTCTTTTCTCTTTACACATTTTGAGATTTCACACACTGTTCATCTTATTTAGTTATTACTATTATCCAAATAACTTTCTATTTTTGGTGAATTGTCATAATTTAGTACAATATTTTACTATAATTTTTGTTTGTAGCTATTTTCTTTTGTATCATAGCGCCTTTTTACCAGAATTCTTATCATTGATTAGAAATGATAAACTAACTACTACCAACTATTGTTTAAATACACAGGCCTGCGAAATTGAAGTTTTGAAAAATACAAGAGAAGTTTTCGCTGATTTTTGTTATTTGGTGTGGTGATTTCGAAAATGACCTCCATTTTTTTCCATCACGTCAGGATATTTTATAACATCGATATCGATATTTTTGCTAAAATCCTATTTGAAAAGGAATTCTCGCGAACAATTTTGCATGTACTATCTGGCAACAGTGGAACCTTTCACCCTGTTCTTCGCTGACTGATCCTAAATTTTCAGGGAAAGAGTCCACATGTGAGTGAAGGAAATGTATTTTGACACTCATGGAGCAACCCAACGCTTGAAATTTGTCCAGCATATTCATTACAATTTGTTTCTAGTCAGGATCTTTGTTAATTACCCAGAAATTTACGGACGACATCTTTGAAGGCAACCCAAGCTTCTTTTTCCTTTGTTGTTATGCTAGTCTCAAATTCTTTAACCTTCGTAAGCTTGCGGATATCCAAGTGAAATTGAATTTTTCAAGAAATCCTGACGTGATAGAAATTTTTCATTATGTTTTTTGTTATCAGCACCAAAAATACATAAAGTTAAGTTAACAATCCCCTTGTATTTTTTTTTATCCCAGGCCTGTGTAATTAATACTAATTTGAATCATTTGATATTCCTTTTTTTTGATACGAGTCATTAAAGTAATTTGGCATTCCCTTATTTAAAGTCATTTCTTAATTTCAATTACTATAGCAATATGAATATTTCGCTATGTAAAATGTTTTTAATAAATTGTTGAAATTCATTAAACCTTTTGTTTTTTCAACAGATAGATCTTCTTGCCGGGATATCTTCCTTTATCCAGTCCACATATCATTTGGTCATGTTTTGAAGGAAAACATCTTCCAACATGATTTGAAGGTTACTCATTATACAGAATCATTACGGGCATCATTCGCATTCGTTTACCTCCTCATAATTCTTCACGCCTGCTAAATGTGTATGAATGCGTTGATTTCTTTCTTCATGAGAGAACTATTTATAATTTCATCTAAACATTTCGTTTCCATTTTGCATTGATGAACCCATGTGAATGGTGAATTTACATAACAAATGAATCTAATGAGGCGATTTTGTTGTAGAGTTATTTAAAAAAACAAAACAAACTTGTAAATAGTACTTTTGTAAATAATATTTTTTCTATTTGTAAAACATGAACAACTTTTTAAGTTGGGCTTCATTTTTAGAATAAATTTTTTTACCGTTATCGTTATTGCATGTTTATTAGCAGTTAAAAGTTGTCTTTAAATTACTACTAAAATATTAAAAGTAAGAATCTAAATGTTTATTACTACTTCATATTGTTTGTTAAACTGGTATTATTAAGCAGAGGGGAAAATGGAGCAGTTACTGGTTTCAGAATGTCCGTCTGTTCCCTTCATATTATGTACATTTTTTCACATAAAAAGTTAAAATTCAGAACATAGCTTATCATGGGCACGTCTTCCTTCACTATTTAATTTGATTTTGATTGGCCCACTGGGATGGGAGTTAAAGGGGACCAAAAGGTCTACGAGATATTTACTTATGTGCGGATTCTTCTAGGCAAGATCTATATTACTACAAAGTTTGGGCCAAATTTCCCCAATGGGTTCGGAGTTGAAGGTGTGGCAGCCACTTAGTCTTTAGATCTATGGCAACATATCATGTGATATATCATTCGATCGGAAATGACGAGAAATGAAACTAGATGTAGCTCTTTTATATCTTCTAAATACTACGTTCGAGAAAATCATTATTTTGATTACAAATATTAGGAAGGTTAAAAAGTGAAGATAAAGGGGTAAAAATAGATGACCTCAGGGCTTCCGCTACTTTCCTATACCCTCTTCGGGGGGTTAATTTCTTTTTTCTGATTAAAACAGTAGAATATTTCAAGTCGGTTCTATTAAATGTTTCAAAATAAAGTTGTTCTACTGAGAAATAGATTGGATGAGGGTAAAAAAAATAAAAATTTCACATAAATAATTTAACTCAATTTCATAGACAAAAAGACACAAATTAAAAGTGTGGAAAAATCTATTTTTGCTCACGAACACTCATGAAAATTTTTTTTTCATTAAAATCGTTTAAACATTCCAAAAATGCGATTTAGTTGTGGCCTAGTCGTAAGTTTAATTTTTAGTATTTAAATTTTAAATTTAAAAAAGCAATACTTTTTTAAATCGAAGCATGAATGTTCCTTAGATCTGAAATTGCCACAGGATGGCGTAAGTGAATAATGATCTCATTTCTGTTTTCAGAATCGAAACCAAAACCGCTCTGTTTTAAAAGAAAAAGGAAATTAATTTTTAACTATAAATTATTAAACTGGTAATAAATACTGAAACTAAAAATAATTTTTCTGTTGAAACAACTTTAAGTTAAAATCAAAACTGCGATATGATGATGGAACCTTAACCTAAAAAGTTATGTTTATACTGTAATATATTTTTTACTACCTACAAAACTAAACAACACGAACACATTATACAGCAATTACAACAGGATGAAGATGTAATGGAAAAATGGTACAAGATGCGAGGCAAGTCTAAACAAAGTTAAAACAAAGATAATTATAATTGCAAAAAATCAAAGAGCCTCTGGATGTATGAAATTTTTAGGGACAGTTATTGATTCTAACTTCACTATACTTCAACCAACAAGTTGATATGACCATACGTGAGCTACTTCGTAAGAAATATATGGTAAAACGTCTCCGTACGTATATGTCACACAAAGAATAACGGACGATAGTTATGTCCATAATATTACCATCCTTGTCATATAATATCTCTTTTACCAGTAAAATAAACTTACAAAGAATAACAGTCGCCTATAATAATATTTTACATACAGCATATAAACTCTCGAAAACTACATGCAAACTCCAACTTTAATTTCTATGCGAAGAAGATCCAGTGTCATTCAGCCGCCTATATACGAGAAAGCTTTGTTGACTCTCCTTAACATCGGAAAAGTTTGAAAATGGGGATAAAATATCGAACTTAAAATCGAGACACCTTCCCTATAATGCGATTAAACTTTGGAATAAATTATCTCAGGAGATTCAACATCAAGCGATACATTGTCAGATGTACAGAGAAGCCAAAATATGAAAAACAAGACAATATTACATTTTAACGAAGACGTGGTAATAGATACCTGAATTGATTTTTCTTTTACTCTTACGTATTCCCACGGAATGCCATAAAAGTAGTAGTAGTAGTAGTAGTAGTAGTAGTAGTAGTAGTAGTAGTAGCTGTAGTAGTAGTGATAATTAGTAGTAGTAATAATAATAATATTAGTATTATACAGGCAATGGTCTAGGGGGCTTTCGCAGAGCAAGCCAGCGCAGCTAGTCACTGGACGGGTGACTATCAGTGGCTGCTGCTACCTACCATCTTAAAACAGTCGTTAAAAATGCGGAAGGCAACGGGAAACCACCGCATTACTTATCCCAAGAAATCTCCTGATGGCCATAGTCAGGAGGCGAACCAGTCTACGGGCTGAATATACCAAACACACTGCGAAGCTTGCAGCTTCCAATCGGTCATCTCCGAGTAGGTAAGGACCTTAGAAGGCGGTCAATTGAATTCCATACACCCCTTTCAAAATTCATTTGACTTCAAGGGATCTACAAAGACTGATTTGCGTTTACATGGACAAATGATTGTACTGCTATTGGAACTCCATGCGCCACCACTTGTTGTGTTCTATGTGTTGACCTTGCATTCTGGGGATGTTTAAGCTTTGCTGAAGGGCAGGGAGCGGAACGGTGCCCCATGCTTCATTGAACGCTTTCCATAGACGATGGTGATTTGCGTGATCGTCGATTTCCCATGACCCAATGAATAGATCAAAAGTACAGCACTCCATAAGAGCTCATTTGACCACTTCATCGGAATGTTATTGAAGTCGATAGTCCTGATTCCTGTTTCTACGGCCAAGCCAACCGTCGAATTTGAGGTCTGGCTTGAAGTCTTGCTGGTGAAACCAAACCTGTTTCTTTTCTGCACCCTAGAGACGTGGGATATCAGAGCGACAAATTGTTCTATGATGATATCAGGCGGTAATTTCTACTTTTGGTGATATTTAGTGCATCGTTAATTTTCCGATCTAGCTAAACCCGACGACAAGTATAAATCCTTTAGAAAAAAAAGTTTCCTTGCACTGTCGCTCAAAGTCTCCGCGGCCTTTATGTCCTTTTTTGCAATAAAAGATCGCACGAATTCATGCTTCGTTAATACCTTTTTCCACTTTTCTCCCGCCAAGCGGTTCATATAATTTCCACGCTTGGTCTTGCGCTCTACGATACGGCGTAACAGTAATTTGTGAACATCTCCTTTGTGTCGCAGTTTCATTTGCAAATCTTGGTTAATAATGCGATTTACAGTTGCCTGTGATACTCCGACGGAAGAGGCAATGATGTATTGAGTTTTGGGATTTACGGTTTCGATGCTAGCCTTGACTTTCCTCACCACTTCAGTAATACGCTTTGGGGTAGAGTGCATCCTAGATGGTATCGCTGAGCTTGGTTTTTATTCCAATCCACATTTATTAGCCTAGCTTACAGTAGAGTTACGATTTTTAAATTGCTCGATTATCCGAGACTATAAGATTCTTAGTTCGGAAAGGTCACCTTATAAACAGTTCGAAACAGCTGAAGAAAATTCATAAAAAAAAACCCAGAGTTTTTTGAACAGAACTCTGTATCTTGCACAACTTTCAAACTGTACAAAAATTTATTGGGTCATGGTAGTAGACAGATTTAACTGTACGAATACATCAAAAATGAAGGAAACGCGATTCCCTAAACAGTCCATATACAGAGTCTGATTCACATTTATGTGAACGAAATTGGAATACGCATGGTTCGCGCGATTGGTATCTAAAATATCCAAGTTTTTGGCCATTTAATTTAAATTAAAGTATCGAAGTTCCAAATTTGGAAGTATCCTACAAATAGACGATCAAGACGATTAATGATTACAGACGGGATAGATGGAATTGTTCGATATGGAAAAGTGCCTATTTTTACAGGTTGTACTGTTATTTCCTCGAAGGATTCTGTAAAGAGGGTGTAATAATTATTTTTCTTCTATTTAGTTGTCTTGGCAACTTCGATCAAAAATAGCACAAAAATGAATCCACAGAATTGAACTAACTGTGCACGTACAATAATCGTTAATATATTAACGCCAGCCTACAATTTTGCATACTGAAATTTCTTACACAGAATTTAAACTGCATGTGCTAAATCGAGATTACTTTCCCAACAACGTGTTATTTTTCAAAATAAATTGCCTTCCATGAGAATGTCGAGTAGTTTTCTGTAGACGACTGAGATAACATTTAAAAAGTGTACGAAAGGCATTCAGACATCACGTTTAAAAGTGAATTTCAAATGTAGGACATACGGGGTGTGTACCAAACATACGGTAAAAATTCAAAAGTGATTCTTTTGATTATTTTAAGAATCTTTTGTCCTTTGATGATTTTCGGAATGCAGTTTTGCTTCAAATATACAGGGCGATAAAGATTTGTTCGACAAAAACAATCTTTTATTATCTAATATTATATGTAAATGACTACCACCAGCTAGAATGCATTATACCAGAATTGTTTCTTACTGTATTTTACTCCTGATTTCCACTAGAGTAGTGTAAATCAACGACTTCAAATGACTCCATATATTATCTGCACCAACTTGGTGGGAGTGCAAAAAAACAGCAGTTTTTAAAAGATATCAGTATTGTTTTTGTCAAAAAACTTTTTATCGCCTTGAGTAATCATAAAAGTGGTGATCCTTGTGATTATTCAAATTACCGACTCGTTTCTTTGTTTTCAACTATCTCAAAAATTCAATTTGGCTTTTGTAAAGGCCGTAGTACTCAGGATGCCATGCAAAATTTGGTGAACCATATTGCTGAAGCTTTGGATTCTGGCTTTAGACCTGTATCTGTTTTTTTTTTTAGATATTTGTAAAGCATTTGACTCGGTGAATCATGAGATCTTGTTGGAGTTTGTGGTCTTCGATTAAAATGGTTTTAGTTCATTTTTAATAAATCGAATATAGGCTATTAAGTTAGGGAGGGAGATTAGCGCCTGGAAGGTTATTCATATTGGAGTCCCACAAAGCACTGTTTAATTTATAAAATGATTTATTGATAACTCCTCTTTACGGAGTAATTCAAGCTTAAGCGGATGATATAGCGATTACTTATTCAGAGGAATATGTGATCCGTCCGAATTTTTAATAGAACCAGGTAATTTATTCGCACCAAGTTTCCAACTTAGTTATAAAGTCGTCAACAGATACAGATGGTGATGTTATTCTCTACGCATTAAAGCATAATTCTCTAAGCATTAAAGCTCGGATTACGAGCTTTACTACGCATTCCGTCCAGTCAGATCGGCATTCTACAGGGTGAAAATTAATTCCACTGCAAAACTTGGAGAGTTAGTAGGAATAGTCGGAACAAACAACTTTTCTTTATACCAGTCTTGCGAGAAAAAATTATTCGCCAACACAGAACAGTTACAGTAGTTGTTCAAAGTGGCGACCGCCGACTCCGATGCAGGAATGTTCGTGGTATGGATGTTGCCCATTGTCATGCATGACGTTCCAGACAATTGTTGGCTGGTCCTCACAGCAAGTGCGACTGCATGGGTGCTTGTTGAGGGATCCTCTGCAAACCGTCGCAGTATCTTCTCTTCCACACGTCCTGTTCTCACATGTCTTGGAGCACCAGCATCATGTCTGCGGGGAAGCAACATCCCAGTTTCTCTCAAGCGTCGGTCAATGGAGACAAATGTGGAACGACAAGGGTGATTTTCTCTTGGTAAAATCGTTCAGCCTCTCTTGCATTACCGCGAGCTTCGCTGTAGATGAGATGCATATCCGCCTGATCTACAGCAGAGTATTCAGCCATGACTTATGCAGACAGTAATGCAACGGCTGTATGGAATGTTGTGTAAAGTCACGTCCGTGACACTGCCTGGTCCCTTCATCAGAATGTGTTCGCACGTGCTTTGGTTATGCGATATGTGCACAAGTTGGTAATTTATTGGTTAACACTGCTGTAACTGTTCTGCGTTGGTAAATAAATTTTCCTCGCAAAACTGGTATAAAGAAAAGTTATTTGTTCCGACTATCCCTACTACCTCTCCAAATTTGGCAATGAAATTAATTTTCACCCTGTATACCTCGTTCACCATTCCAACTGAAATGTTAGCACGGGTGTCTGCGAATTTTGTCCTCAGACTGCGCCACGATGTTGCTACAAATGGCGGTTATTTTGAAAACTTGTTTTATCGTTTTTCCCCGTCAATAGTGCCATCTGTTGACGAACTTTGTAACTAATTTTTAAACTTAGTGCGAATAAATTCCCTGGTTTCCTAAGCAGAACGCAACAAGCGGTACATTTCTATCGCCTTCCGTTTTTCGTTAATTGATTTTTCAAATCGTCGCTCATTTTTGGGACATCCGGAATGTACATTATCATTATGGAAATGAAACTGTATATTGATTCAAATTCTTTGATAACTATTTTTACTTCTATTTTTTATCATAATATTGTTTTACTACTTCGGGTGCTACGTACAAAACGCATCTTTTACCTCTAATTAGAATATATAATAGAATGCTAAACTCCTTACCTAAAGTGAGTGATGGGTAATTTGTTTTAACCTTTACAAAACTATATTTTTATTACTTATGTGTTGATGCTTTTAAAAAGTTTGATTTGTAGTAATTTTAACGCCAAATATCTAACAAGGTTTCAGGAAAGTATCCTATCTTTATACCACATTTGCTTCCAATTAATAATTTTTCTTGGCATACGTTTTTTTTAATAGTATACCAATAACGATTAAAATAATTAAGAGCCCCCTTAAGAGAAAATACGAATTTAAAAAGTGGTTGTTTATTATTTCTTATATACCCGAATTTTCTTTTGAATTTTCTTTTGAATTTTTTATGAACTTTATTTAATTTTATTTTAAATCTTTTTTTTTTAATAATCCTTTTACTAATATCTCCAGCATTATCGCAAGCTTGCTTACCTGTGCTGGTTTTTGTTTGTACTTTTGTATTTTTGTATTATATTTGTATTAATTTAAAAAAATTAAAAATTGTATTTTCAAAAAAGCGACATTCCAAAAATCATCAAAGTATAAAAGATCCTTAAAATAACCCAAAGAATCACTCCTTGAATTTTTGCCGTATCACACCCTGTATAAGTTACATTTTCGGTGGATGTAACTTATAAGTTACATTTACGATGGATGTAGAAGAAAAGAAGGATGAGACACAATAAAATAATAATAGATAACCCTATTACTGCGTTTTCATTCACTTTATTGTCAAAATCGCCTTGTATTTCGTCTGCTGAAGAATAGGCGAGTCGCGCTTGGCATCTGTAATGATGTGATGTCTATTAAAACAAGGTAAAATTATTTTTATGACTTTTATTTTTAAAATAAAAATTAATCGTCGTTTATTGAAATTTCCTTATTTTGTTGTATATAGAAAACAAAAATTTTAAAAGCCTTGGGCCATTTGTCTACAGCCCTGCATTAATTCACAACCGATTCTTTCTATTCTATAAGCAGGGATAATCTGGGTGGAGAATAGAAGGGGAAAAAATAAATTATACAAATTTCTTTACT
The DNA here is from genome assembly GCA_023313115.1 of Rhysida immarginata. Classification (NCBI taxonomy): domain Eukaryota; kingdom Metazoa; phylum Arthropoda; class Chilopoda; order Scolopendromorpha; family Scolopendridae; genus Rhysida; species Rhysida immarginata. The sequence continues at coordinate 3,848,264 of JAHWFO010051442.1, read as the reverse complement.
TTCGTTTCAAACATAACGGAATACGTTTGCCATCTCCTGGAGCTTGTCGAATTCTAATAGCGGAAGAGAATCGTATCTAAAGCGTGATGGATTCGATCTCGTTTGTAAAGTCGGAGCGCATAGGAGAGATTATTTTCGCTTGAGAGCTCGTTCAGCTTTATTTCGATGAAGATAGCATTTTGCTTTCCTTAAAAAAAATTAAGTACTGACATTTTAAAATAGCTTCTTTGGAAATTGTTTGCTAACACAATTTTGTATTATTAGACCATAGTAATACAAGAAATATCAAGAAACAAATAAAGAAAAAAATCAACACTCAACCAAAAAACAGAAAATCAAATGCACAATCATCATCAATAATATCTATTAAAATACTAGGATTAAAACGACATTTAATGGACATCAGTCAACCAGGATAACAAACAAATTGAAATTCAAAGAGAAGATAATAAATACACTGAAGTAACACTTCAAACATGATTACAGATAAAAAAGGGAAAGAGAAATTCCGTGACCTGGACTCGAATCAGGAATCATGCCTTTAGCTTGGCCTGCTCTGCCGATTGAGCTAATTTGTGGCTTCGTGGCAGCCCATATGGACGTATTGGTAACAGCTTTACAGTTCATTGTCCGCGGTACTCAATTGATAAAAGCCGTGCCAGCGGATAGGCATGGTCCCTTGTTCGAGTCCAGTTCGAGGAATTTTCCTTCCCTTTTCAATTTGTAAATTGAAACTTTGTGAGAAATGACTTATTGAATCTGTACAAATCAACTTAAAAATTCAAGCAGATACTGCAAATCGCTAAAAATACATTAGCAAAGCAAGATCTTCTCACACGCCTTACAGGTTTATTGGTCAGCAAAAAACACAAATGAAATTCTGGAAATCTTGAAATGCTTATTTGATGATGATATCGATGTGATTGTCACATTAATCAATTTATTAACACAAAAACTAATAGTTACTACAGTCAGACTATTTTTTTTTCTTTCAGAAAAGGGGAAACTCCCGTTTTGTTTGTACCCATGAATAAAAACAATAAAAAATGTGTTACTGTTTTTTATGACGGCTTGGCCTGGAATGATTACATATAAGAAAACTAGAAAGAAGTGGATATGGTAGACAAAATGTGTTCAGCATACAACGTCGCCAGAAATAATAGAGACCCATAGTCATTTTCTACTCCAATCAATTCTAAAATTATATTTTTTAAATGGAAATGAAGATCTCCGTCGATAGACCTTCTGAAAAGTCTTGGAAAAATACGGATTCAAGAAAAGCTTCTTCGAGTCTCAAGAATCTTCCTAACCTAACCTAGTTGACACAGTGATATACAGGGCGTTCATAATTAAAGGACCCTATTGCAAATCTGCCTACAGGCGAAACCAGTCATCAGAAAAGTGAAATTTTGTTGAGGGCGTAATGAAGGGATGGGAATTTGTTTCAGCGGAAAAAAAAAGATTAGTTACGGATTTCGCCAGCAGAGGGCGTTTTACGTTGAATACCTGTAGTAAAAATGTAAATTTATGTGCCTTCATGCAGCTGCTGTTACCTACTGTATAAAACCGAGGAACATTCGCGGAGGTTCTGTGTTCTATGTGTATACCGCTTATAATGGCGCTAAGTTTACGAGATCGCGCGTTGTAGTGAAATTGTTTTACCAAAACAGTAATTCGGCAGTAGCTGCTCTACGGAAATTCGGACTTTGAAGAGATGAGAAAAGTTTCAAGAATGAGAATAACCTTCGGAAAATGTTTACGAAATTTGAAGAAACAAGATCACTGTCAGTTCGTCCTGGCAGAGGAAGAAAACTTATGTCTGCAGACGCATTAGAGGAAGTTTCGTTTCAGGTGGAGGATGACAGAGCTGCAAATTCCCATGGTAGCACCAGTGTTCGTCGTGTAGCACAGGCGTTGAATAGGCCACGCTGAATTGTCCATAAGAAAATGCGGAATATCCTCCTATATTATCCGTACAAAATTTCACTTCTGCAGCAGGTGCTTCCACATGATTGTGACAATTGACTCCAGTTCACACTTCAGTTTCTTGCTCATCGTTGAAGTCGATGCAGAATGGCCGTGGAATATCTTCTGGACAGACGAAGCGCATTTTCGGCGCAGTGAATACACACAACTGCCGCATTTGGGAACCAGAAAATCCGCACGCTATCTTAGATGTTTCTGGGCATTCCCGAAAAGTGACGGTATGGTGCGGATTTACGGCATCATTTATGTTCGGCCCGTACTTCGTCGAGAAGTTACGTTCTAGAGGTTCGGTGACATGTTCGATTACAGGGCAGCGATATGCTTCGCTGATAGAGAACGAAATTGTTCCGGCTCTGAAAGCTCGTCAGCGGTTTGGATGCACAGGCTTTATGCAAAACGGAGCTCCTCCACACATTGCATTGTATTAAGATATTCTTAGACGGCTTTTTACAGACGTGTCATCAACCGTCACTTTCGTCATGTGTGGTCTGCCCAATCCCGAGACCTTACTCCATGCGACTTTTGGCTTTGGGGACATTTGAAACATCTGGTAAATCGTGAAAATCCAAGAACTTTACCTGATCTAAACGGCAGCATTCTAAGCCACGTCTGCAACATTTCGCCGCACACACTTCGGTAAGCTGTGGAACATGCTATCTTGTGATTTCAAATGGTATCTGAAAATTATGGCCGTTTTTTGGAACATTTTGTGTGGTAATTTGTTGTGTTTTACACATGTTGAACCTGTTAAACTATTGTACACGTGTGGCTAAATGTGTAAATAATTATTAAAGCACCCTCTAGTGGCGAATTCGTAACTGATTTTTTTTTTGGCTGAAACAAATTCCCATCCCTTCATTACGTCCTCCACAAAATTTCACACATTTCTGATGGTTGGTTTAGCCCGTAAGCAGCTTTGCAATAGCGTCCTTTATTTATCGACTCAAAGCATTAATCTGAAAGAAAAATCATCCTACAACGGGGATCAGCCAACAATGGGGATAATGTATACTGCGTAAAGATAGTAATCCTTGAATAAAGAAACAAAATCACGACTGACAAATGGTCAATTTATATAAATCTTGTGCGTCTTACCGGTGCTTGAAAGACAGTGCAATCAAATATCACGAAGGATGTCACAGAAATGAATCATGTAACAAACACTAATGATAAAAGATAAATCAGAAAAGAGCATGAATCATCATCTAAACTATGCGACAATTAGAGAGAGACTGTCCAGAAGGCAAGTCGATTTCTAACTTCTCAAGTTTGTTAATTTTGATTAATTTTTCATTTCATTAGTATTTCTCTGATTTAGATAAGCTTCTCTGTAAATACTTACAATTTCGTGATTATTCTTTAAATGATTAGTTAATTTTTAAGTTCATTTACAAAACATGATTGAATTGTATGAATAGAAGCGCGAGCAAGGAACTACTAGATCACAACTTTAAATATTACAGGACCGAATTGTTATAAATTTTAGCACAGCTGCCGTTTTAATATAAAGCTTTATATAAAAAATGAATAACTCATATATATATTAAATTTTTTCGACTTTAGTTTTTTTACTCTTTGATCGAATGTCGATCAAAATCCATAAAATGTAATAACGACTCTTAAAAAATAGAAAATTTATCAATTTATTATAATAACTTGACAGTTAAATTAACTCAACCTGTCTCGTAACTCTATAGAAAATAAGCTTTCCCTCGATTACTGAATACAGAATCTCTAATTACTTGTAGCCTTCAAACGTTAATTAAATAATAAAAATAAAAACGTAATTAAATCCAACTTGAAAATGTGCTTAATGAGAGCAACTGAGAGCGAAGATAATGAGCGAACGAAACCAACGTTTCCTTGATGAGCTTGCGCTCATTGAAGATGCGTATGAACCAAAAGCAATTCAAAATGAGGAAATTCGTTCAAAAAAAGGGAAGAGGAGGGTAAAATCTCCATAAAACATTAGAATTCGGAAGTAGATTAAGCCTAATCTCTTGATGACAGTGGACTCCAAAACGCTTTCTTTCAGAGAGACCTACTTGTCACATTAAGCAAAGAGACTGGAACCGAATTTTCTTCTCTCTGAAGTGAAGCTTCCATTCACAATTAGGTTTTGCTCATCCACAGACGGGATATTTTCTCTTCAGAGGCACCAGACAGAAGAACCGCTGAAATTATCATTTTTAAAGGCTTTTTCGGACGTTTTAAAGTAAAATTTAGCCTTTAGCAATTCCGCTTAAATATTTAAGAATTCAAAGAGGTAAGATTATTAATTAATTAACTTCGAAATTTAATTCACCAAGTTTAAATTAACCTTATTTATTAGTAGATTTATTGATAATAGGAAGCTGCTTAAAAATATCATTAAAATCTATCATGTCTCTAAAGCGTCTTTCTATTTAAAATATAATACTCTATCTGTCCCATATTATTTGTCACATTTGAGTTGAAAAATTTTGTCCCAAAATAATGGTCACATTTATATAAAAATTACTACATATAAACGAAATTTGGTAAAAATGGAAAGACATCATATACGTTTTAACAATATATTAATTATTATTTTAGTATTTAAACAATTTTAGCAGTTTTAAGCATTTAAAATAGCCATCAGATTAAATGTTGTTATAAGCAATCTTTCGAGTTTATTTTCTTCAGTAAGAGGTCGTTTTACTGGAGAAGATATGCGTTTAAATACTTTTTTCTCCTTGAAGACTCTATGTGAGATTGATTTAGGTACATTTACAGAACAGAACCCGATAAACTTTAAAAATATTTCTATTTGATTTTAGGGAATAATTTTACGTTTTGAGAAAAATCTTATCTTTTACGTCCACAATTATCAACTTTTTTTAGAGTTATCAACTTATATCTAAAATTCTTTCTCCCCAAGGAAATAAATTTCAAATACCATAAATACTTGAATAGGACCAATGGAACAAATACCTGGGGGGGAGGGGGGAGTCAGGACCGTTGGACCATTGTGACAAATAGACGCCCAGGCGATTAATCGAGACCGGCGTTTATTCTCCACTTTTTTCCTTGGCATACTGAATGGCTTTTAGTTTAAATTTACATCGTATGATTTTCTTTTCCCGGTTTCCATGTTCAGCTGGACATTCAGTTGACCACTGAGCATAAGAAGTAATTTATTTAAAATAAATAAATAAATAAATAAAAAGAAAAAGGGGGAGGGGCCAATGAGAAGACGTACACATGAAAACAGGTTTAATAATCTAAAAGACTTTCGGATGAGTTTAATAATGGCAACAAAAATCGTCGGACTTCATAAAGAATCGATAACCCGATAACCAACCAGACCCGGTTTTTATTTGAGACCTGGCGTTTAAATGCTATTTTTTAAAATACCTCCCAGCCTTTAATCGATACCGGCGTTTATTTGAATACCCGGCTTTTATTCAAGATTTTACGGTAACCAAATGAAATATGATTCTAATTATAGGACATATATAATACGGGGAAAAAATTCTTGTAGTATGATATAAGTATTCTTCTTAGTAAATAACTTAATAGCATCGGAATAAGTTTGTAAAATTCTAACACTACCAATTTTATGAGGCCTTTGTGAATTTGAAGATAACCTAAAAGATTACAATCAAGAACAGTTAAAAAGCCACCTTTCTGAAACACAAATCATTAATATAATACAAAACACAACAAGAAATTAATCTTCCCGAGGAAGGTATAGGAAAGTAGCGGAAGCGCTGAGGTCATCTATTTTTACCCTTTTATCTGCACTTTTAACCCCACCCCCCATTTTTTTAATCGAAAAATTGATTTTCTCGAACGTAATACTTAGAAAATGAAAAAGAGCTCTAAAGATCAAATGATATATCGAATGATTTTCCCGATCGAATGATATATCACATGTCATATGTTACCATAGTTCTAAAGACCAAATGACTGCCACCCCCACAACTCCGACTCTATTGGGTCAATTTGGTCCAAACTTTAAGAAATGTTGATCTTGCTTAGAGGAATCTGCATACCGAATTTCAACCTTCTACCTCAAAAAATGTGGAAATTATGAAGGGGACGGACAGATAGACGGACATTGTGAAAACAATGAGCAGCTCCATTCTTCCGCTACGTAATAAACGGGTTAACTCCTATTAGAAAACTTAAATCAATCACAAATAGCATCTTCTACGTTGACATTAAACTGCTAGTTGCCTTTGACAGCATTACTTGTTTCCATAAACTAGATATAGTTCGACGATGCACATTAAATTCTTTTGATGCAGAAATATATCATCTTTGTCAGCCCTATTCATACGCTTACTAAGCTGAAAATAACATTTTAAAGTAATCATAGCAGTTTATTCTTAAAAACATCAGAAATATTTCCAAAATTCAAAGCCATCATGACAAATATGACAATTCTGCTCAAGCCATCATGATAAGGCTCTTCTTGTTATGCATTATTCATTTAACTATAATATTAGTCTTCTCTTATCACATTCATTCAAGAGCTCTTATATTACAAATAAGATATAATTATCAACGACAAATCAGTATCTTTAAAATAGGTATAGGCATCCTTTTGTAAAGAATTTAATAAAGGCGCTAAACCATTTCATTTCATTTAATTAAGAAAAATTACAGGATCCAACCAACTAGGGCCAGAATGATCTAATTATATAATCAAATTTCTTTTAAAGCATCTTTACAAAAATAGCTAGCAGCTAATTAATATAATCCATTTAAACAGGGATCCATAAAATCAATAATATCTTTAAAACGTAAGCTGTTTTAATTCTAGTTTTATTTCAAAACGGACCAGTTCCAAAGATCATCTATGTCTTTAGAGGCTTTATCTTCTATTAATTATCCAACTCTTCTATCTGATGATGTTATACACCATCCATGAACATAAAAAATAATAATTATTTAAGCAAGGTAACTTTTGAAAAAAAGACTCTCTTCCGTTCTAGTTTCGAGTGATGGTAATCCCAATTCGGTTCCAATTCCACGGTGGAATGTCATCGCCACGGTTGGGTGACAAACTGTAATAAAAAAAATAAAGAAGAAAGCTCCTCTCCACGGAAAAGAAGTTCCTTAGGAAAGGACGAGTCTTTCACTACTCTATATTTATAAATAGATCTCATCTTCACAAATTGTATCTGGGTCACCGCATCTGGGCTTGTCAAGGGTTTGCTCAGTCGTTTCCCCTCCCACTTATCTGTGTAATTCACTCCTACTGCTTACAAGGCTCCATCCATCACCTGACTAAAGGAATCGCGGTGTGTCAATGAACCAAGATTGGTTGCGGAATGCTTCCATTTTCGAAGTGCATAAAGGAAAAAAAATGCTAAAAACCGCTCTGCGCGATTGAATATTTTCTAAATCAGGAAGGATGAATTAAAATTTTGTTACATAACTCCCAAAGAAAGTGTGTTGTAATTCATAAGATTTTATTGAAAACAGTGCCCAAGACACGGTGAACGACTAAGTTTGTTGTGATTCATATTTTTGAAATAAAGCTAAATTCAGTTGAATTATATCAGAGTTGAACTCAATATGTCTCAATTCATTTCCTCTTTTCAAAAAAGAAAATTCAAATTGATGATGAAATTCTTTTGGCTTTTTAAGCATATATCAATGATATTGAAATCACAATTGAGGTTATTAATTTTGTATTGAACCAAAAATAATTAAAAAAATACAAAAATTTTAATAACTATAATATTCTTTTAACTTTTCCTTAATGCTCTACCCAATAAACGGAATTGCTATAAAAAGAAAGACATCCAACCTCAACCATAAAACTACACAACGATATAGTAAAGACTATCTATCCTCTCCCTAACTGCGATTGGTCGAAGCCTAATCATAGCGAGACATCGTGCTGCAAGCGCTATAAGCAATTGGTTCTTTTGTTTTCTTTATAAAGAAATGCAATTCATATATATTTTTAATGATCTCTAAACGCATATTTAATAAAACTAATATTGAGATAGTTAAACTTTATTTCTATCAAAACAAAATTCACCTTTTAAACTGCTGAACTGCAATTAGATCAGCCTCGCCATAGCCCTCGGTATGTAGAAGGCTAAGTGAAGGCTATGGCCTCGCCAAAAGAAAAAAAAAATGGCCGACGATGTTGCTGGTGCATCATGGGGGATAGAAGAGAAAATTTTGGGGAGTTCTTTTAAGTATCCAAAATTATTATTTTTAATCCTGTTCGTCATAAAACGTTAGGCGCATTCGTTTATTCGTACGATTTGCACGATGATGACGTCGATAGTGCACCCCGTGCAATTACCGTTTAGTGCGGATTCTGTGTCTGTGCACGATCTTTCACCGAACTGTCAGTGCGTTTTGAGCCAAACCAACAACATGGCGATGCCTCAACGACTCCTTTTTAATCACCCCAAAAGTCTAAATTTCAAATTTTTAAAGTCTTTTTCATTTTCGAACTTTTTGTTTAATCTGTATAAACTCTCTTCATCCACTTGAATGCAAAATTTCGACCATCATCGACAGTGATCGAAATCTGGAGCTTCGCTGGATTGGAGGCCGCCATTTGCATTAGCAAACGCACGAAACGACACTGCTTCTACCTTCGTGCGCTTAGTTAGCGCACGAACTACACGAAGCGCACGAGAACGAAGTGCACGAAAATCTCCGAACACCTCTCACGGGCCGCACGAGAGCTACTTCGAATGGCTAGTGCGCGCACTCAGTGCCAAAAAATCACATTGAACGAATAAACGAATGCGCCTGTTGAAAGTTTATTTTTGTAGGTGTTTTTTTAACAATCTATATTGTGGATTGTCCAGGAAATCAAGTAACAACGTAATCATATGAAGGGTGAGAAGGTCGACCAATCGCAGTTAGGGAGAGGTTAGAGTCACTTTATAGGAAGAGTACCGCATTTGAGTGAACTATGCCGCAAAGCTTCCGATTGGCTTTTCGATATCACGTGGCATAATCGCAGCCATTTTAAGTTTTCCCGGGTGAATGCTTGCTAATCGTTTCTATGCACTTTAGTGAGCTTTGAAACTTACTTGGGAGCACTTGACACTTTAATCAACAAATAGTAAGTTTCAATCGATAAACAGAAACTATTTTATCGATAGCAGTTGCATGTATTAATAATAAACAAAGTTTTCCTAAGGTTTAGAGATGAATAATTTCGTCAATTAACTTTTGCTTTATCCGGGCCATTATGCCAAATTGTTGCGCGGTAAACTGCACTAAATCCAGTAGAAAAGGGAAATTAACGTTTTACATTCCAACTGGGAAGAACAAACATCCATGCCCACGGCGGGATTCGGATTCGAACCCGCGACCCGACGGATTCGAGAACTGGAAAGCCTACGCCCCAGCCCTCTCGGCCACCGGGCCGACCTTGTCCACTCTAAATGAAATATAATATTGAGATTTAATGTAAGCAGTCCAAAAACGATGTGAAAATGAAAAAATAGAAAAAAATAAATATTAACTTTTCTATTTTTTTTTTAATTTCAAATTCATAAATACCATGTAAAAACTAAAATGCTTTCTACATTCATTTGAATTAAATATTAAATTTATGAAATTTTATAAGTTAACGAAATACAGATTATATTTTGTTATTGATGACCTAAAAAAAAAAAGAAGTGATGTAACAATTTAATTTGAGCAGTAGAGTTATCTTTTATTTTTACCACGTTAAATATATTTAAAAACCTATTTATCATGTATTAAGTGAATTTACAAATCGTAAAATATTACATCATAACATTTTACTCGAAATGCGGCGTGAATACTTTGAAAAAATGTTCACAAAACAACGTAATCTCCATACTGCTCTTTGTATGCAAAGAAGAATTAAACTCAAAATGGCGTCGCTCAAGACGATTGCGATACTCTTCTTATAAAGTGACTCTAGGACAGGTTAGATGGAGTTTTACTATAGTGAAGCTGGAAGTTCAATGATAGGGCGGGCATCCAGCTTGCGGATCGGGAATTCCTCTTTCCAAACCATCAGAAAGCTGATGAACACCCACGCAAAAGTAACAAATTCAAACTGGAATCAATGCTCCAAATATAAACTGAAGATATTAATGGGAAAGTGGAAGGGAAAATTCTGCGACCTGAATTCGAACCAGGGAACACAAGTATCACGTTCGTCGCCTCTACCAACTGGGTTATCACGAGAGAGCTAGACTGTCTTCAAAAGTGTCCTTAGACTATAAGGTTTTCAAGCTGGAAGCCCATTAATACTGTAGAAGCGCATATTGAAGAAAGAAACACGCTGAAGAAAACAAGATAAAATAAAAATTCATTTGTGTAAAATCCAATAAAATGTCAGCTGTTCAGTTCCGCTATTGATATTTTGTTATTAACTAAGTTTTATACTTGAGATTGATATCTTTCTTTTTATAGTAATTCAGTAATTCTTTCCTCAAAATTTTTAATATAACCAACAATAGTTTGCTAATCTATTGCACCACGATTTTATCGTCGAAAGAGCATAGACAAGTTCATAGATTCATATCGTTTTCAGCGTCGGGAGATTCATAGCTACGCAAAACTAATTGTACGTCAATCAGTAATGTCATATAGATATTCTTTAAAACTAAATTTCTTTTAATAAAACTTCAAGCTGAACATAAAATATATGTGCCTATTTTTTTAGAAACAAACAAAATATAATAAAAATCTTTCAATGTTAATAAAATAAATATAAAACACAAAAAAAATAAATTAAATATAAAATTTAAGAAAAATTTTTTTTATACTTTTCACTTCTCTGTTGTCACTTTTTTCCCAAATGGCACACTTTCATTGATGTTTACACTCTGATGCTATGCACTTTCATTCTCCTTACACCATCTTATATTTTTCACTTCCACTTCTTGATGATTTGTTAAAGTTTTCAAAATAACATTTTCGGACTGTAAATAACTTCATCTTCAGCACTTCTTTCCTTCATTCTTATTTTTAAGTGTATACATCAATGAAAGTGTATCATCGAAAAAAAGTGACAACAGAGAATTGAGAGACTTTAAAAAGGAATGATTTTCTTATTACTTAATCATTTACAAATTGAATAATAAATATAAAAAATATGTTTGTAATCAAATAAAATACAAACAAATATAAAAATAAAAATAATTACCAAAATTGTTGGTGTTTATTTTTTTGGTTTTTTTTGATCGTGTTTTTATACGCTTTTATTATTAAAAGCTTTTATTTAACTTGCAATGTTAGAATGTTTAAGTCAAATCTTGTAATCAGTATTAAACCAACTTTCCGACAAGCTAGAGCTGAAACTTGATTGCCGATTTGCGGAGGGACGATTTTTTAAGAATTGATTGTTAGACCAATCAATTAATTTTATAAATTGTTGACGCCAGATTGAAGAGATATTATAATAAAATATAATAATAGCGTGGTTTGAAAAAAATCCTTCCCCCCCCCCCCTCTTAATTCTTGTTTGATGGGTCTCGAAAACTTGAAGTCGGATGTATCTTAAGAACTGGATGTTTAGTTCATCAGTAATCATTTCTTTAAGACGCTAAGATCCAAATATAAATATTGTCATTGGAAAATAGGTTTTTTTTCACTGAAGATATTGTGTTCTTTTATCAAGTGTTGAATAAATTAATATGAACGTGCCATCAGACTAAATTATCCATTACTAAATTACCCAAATAACCATTTAGCGGCTCACTGTAATAAAGAAAAACATGCCCCATGTTGGAAAAACACCAAAATTTTCACAAAGGAACAAAATCAGGATAATAAATTAATAAAAAAACTTCTAGTCATAAAATTTAAAGAAAATAATTTGGCCAAACCAAACTTAGAAATTTCAGGGACATGGTCAATAATCTAAATAAAATTCAATAACAACTATAATGGAACAAAAAGGATTAAAAATAAGACTATAAAACATTTATAGGAAACAATTTAACAACAAAAAAACGTGTTACAAGAAATGTCCTCAAACAGCATACACAGGAATAGGAGTAATTTCAAAGAATTATATCACGAATAACTCAGAATTAAATGGTTCGAAAAAGTTCATTTTTGTTTAATTTCAAAGTTTATTCAAAAATTATTTCAACATTTTATGAAAGAGCATCATATCATCAGCGGAAAAAAATCTATTCACAAATGACAATATTGGGATCTAACCATCATAAAGAAACTACTACCTGTGAACAAAACATTCAGTTTTTAAAATATATCCGATTTCCAGTTTTCAAGTGGTAACTTTTAAGAAGAACAAAATTAACACTTGAAAAAAAAACAACACGTCCAACAATATTGGTAAAATTTTTATTTTTATTTTATTATCAAAAGATTTTTTAAATTTATTAATTCAATTTATAGGGGATTGATGAATAAGAAACTCAATTATTTAATGAGATATCCTCATTATAATGTTCGATTCTTAAAAAATAGATATTAATAAATAAATCTTAAATTTAAATGTGGTTAGTCTCCTTTTAATGGGGAAAATCGTAAAATTAAAATTTAATAAAAACAAAAAAATAAAGTCACCAATCTTGAAAAACGATGAAGAAACTTGTGACGTTATTTTGTTGTTTTTATTAAATTTTAATTTTACGATTTTCCCCATTAAAAGGAGACTAACCACATTTAAATTTAAAATTAATCATTTAAACTCCTTAGATCAATAATATTAATATATAAAAAAAGTTAATATTTCAAAATTAAAAGATAAAATATATTTAATCCACAGAAATAATGAATATAGGTTATATTACTTTAAAATTCAATACAGAAGTAAGATTTTTAGAAAGTGAATTTTCCATTAGCATATACGTTATTGACCTATGTGTTTCTAGAGAAAAAAAACGATCATTCCGGAAGAGGAGGGGTGTTGCTAAGTGTCAAAATTGATGCAAAGGCGTTGTGCATTTCTATTCTGTCAGAATGGGATAAAAAGACATTCCCCCATTCCACCAGAAAGACTTCATGTCAATACTCCCTCGTTGTGCCATTGCCCACCCGCCAGGGTCGAAAAAGAACAACAGCAACTCTCATTTGTCTTGTCATAGGCGAGTTGAGAGAACTAGTTATTATGAGAACTTAAAGGAAAAATAAGCTTTTGAGAAGTTGAAAGTAAGTCTATGCTACTTTTACTATTTTCACTAAGTTCAGGTTCATATACTGAAATCGTCTATTATTTATTTAGAAGCTGTATCTCAAATGGAGAGATTTTATATTCGTATCCATTTGTTGTTTATCTATACAAATTTGATGATTTTCGATTCAGGTAATAATAACTGACACAAACATTATATTTACTTTTAAGCGACCTACCTTTTTTTTTAATGCTATAATTTGAAGATTAGATATAGCCTATTAAAAAAATTACATGTTTAATGAACTTATTTTTAAGCTTCTTATTATGCGTCCCTGGCGCAAAGCTTCGCTGTTATTCCAACGCACTGTAGGCAAAGTGAATATCGAACCTTGGACGGCAGTTGTAATAATATGGTTAATCCACATTGGGGTCAAAGGGGAAGTCCATATACCCGATATTTGCCACCAGATTACAGCGACGGTAAGTGAAAATCGAATAATATACATAGCAAACATTTTTAAATAATGAAAATATTGACGATATTATCATTTATGATCCTCAGGCACTTCAAGTCCACGAGTAGGCGTGAGAGGGAATCCTTTACCAAAAGCTAGAGACGTAAGCGTTGCATCTGCGACTGATCGATCAGTTGACCATCCATATATGACTCATCTTTTCATGTTGTGGGGACAATTCATCAATCATGACGTTACCAATCGCCCTGTTTTTCGAGGTAAATGAAATACTAATGCTTAATAAACATATCTTGAGAAAAACATTAACATCAATCTTCAAATATTCTAGATCCTCTTAATAAAGATCTAGATTGTTGTGGTAAACATTTTGATCATCCAGAATGTTTACCGATCGTCGTTTCGCCAGAAGATCCTTTCTATCGGCACTACGGCGTTCGCTGCATCAATTTTACCCGATCGATGCCTTATATTGGGCCTAAACAAACAACGAGTGAGTTTATGTTACAATTCAGTATTAGGTCCATAAGGAATAATCAGTTAAACAACTTTCTTATTAACAGGATGGCGAGAGCATCCTAATAACAGTACGGCTTTCATTGATGCGTCCCCGATTTACGGATCAGATGTACATACGGCAAGACAACTAAGAAGTTTTGTCGATGGTAAGTTAAAAATAAAATTTAAGAGTAAAACCAAATGAATCACCAAATATTCTTTTGTTAATACTTTATCAAATCCTGGTTACAGGTAAACTTAAAGCTACAAAGGGAATCGGCGCTAATCTTCTTCCCCAAGACACGACAAACTGCGATGGAAAGAAATGTTTCAGAGCAGGTTAGAAATTTATGATTGAGATAGAAACTAACTTCTATTCCATTTCTGTTACACAACTAATTCACCTCTAGTTTTATTCTTGTAAGCTATGAAATGGACGAGATATTTGTTTCCATTTCTGAGGAGAAAAATATAAAAAAATTTTCATAAGGATACAAACGAATTACTCGTACTATTAGATCGGTGGAAAAGTAATGTATGTTTAACACTGAAAGTTTAAATTTAGTGTATGAATTTTGAATATGCAAAGTTATAGGCATACATAGTGCTGACGTCAATGCATACTTCTGAGCACTGTATGCTCAATTCTTTCGATTTTGTATTATTGTTGATCGAAGCTGCCAAGACAACTAACCAGATTCGGGTATGTTTGTTATATGCGTTCAAACTCGGTAAATGTGCACCTAAGGCTGCAAGAAATATGACTAAAACAACGGATAAGAACTCAGTTTCTGAGCGTGAGATTCAAAGATGATTCAAAAAATTTATAACGGTTGATATAAATCTTAAAGATAAATCTCACTCTGAACTCTCATTGAAAGTTGATAATGACTTTTTAAAATTATTAGTGGAGTCAAATTCCCAGGAAATGTCACAAGAACTTGAATCCAGGATTGGAATTGGTCATACAATTATTTGCGAACATTTAAGTGGGAAATTAGACAAGCTGGAAAACTGGGACCCTAGGAGTTGAGCAAAGACAACGAAGCACAACGTTTCTCCATTTGTACCTCATTCGTTTTCCTTTCCGACATCGAATTGTGACGTGGGTTCTGTATAACAATTCCTAACGTTCAGGAAAATAGGTAGACAGTAGAAAGTTTCAATTTGTAAACGGTCATCAGTTTTTCAGCAGTATTCAGAGGAAATTCTCAAATGAAAATACAAATTCTGACAATGACAATGCAGGAATTGTGATGACGTTTATCAAGGATAGATGACAACCCTGTATGAGGTTCGAGCAGCTGTTCGGAGAAAAAAAATAATCAAGCAAACTTCTTCTGAAATAGTAAAGTACTAAGAAAAATAAACAAAATACTGTTGAATTTCTTAATTTCTGAAATATCAAAAATTATATGCAAACAAAAAGGCCAAACAAGATCTCTCAGAAAGTTACGCTAACAGTTTGGTGGTCAATGGCTGCATTGATCCACCTCAAATTTCTTTGCAGAAAACTTGAAGCTCCTTGATGCTTTCCACCAGAAACTTTGTAAAAAAACACCATTCATTTGTAAACAGGAAATATCCTGTTCTCCTTCATGGTAATGCTGGTCATCATACAGAAAAACTAACCAAACAAAAATTATAGGAGCTAGAATATGAAACCTTGTCACATCCGCCATACACATCAGACCTTTCCTCCACGGAATATTATCATTTTCTGGCCTTAGGTAATTTTCTTTGCAAAAAAAAGTTTTCAAAATCGGAATGATATTGAAATTGCCTTTAATAAATTCACCTCACACGAACGCAAAAATTTGTTTAAATGAGAAATTGAAAAGCTTCCTGGACGGTGGGAAAAGACTATTTCTCCCGATGGATCCTACAGGATTATTAAAAAAAAGGAGCAGGTTTAAAATATTTATTTCTAATGAACAACAATAGGCAGAGACACATACGATACATCACTGGATAGAGGAAAGTTCAAAGTTTTATTTTATGTATTCAACACGAACTCAGTTTGTTATGCGACAAACATCGAATCGGTAGTGCATTTCTTGCCACACATAAAGTAACTGGTCCCTGGTTATTGAACTGCAACAATTCGATCTCGCAGATCATGAAGAGTAGCAGGCATAGGTGGAACATACACGCTGTCTTTTATGTACCCTTATAGATAAAAATTGCAAGGGATAAGATGACTTTGGAGGCCACATAAGTTGAACATGATCATGTTGCCCACCTCTTAAAATAAAACTGAACTTTCCTCTATTGAGTGATGTATCGTATGTGTCTCTATCTATTGTCGTTCATGAGAAATAAATATTTTAAATCTGCTCTTTCTTTTGAATAACCCTGTATTTTAATTGTCATTATTGCTGCTCTAAATGTGAACACGCTACACTGATATTACTTTCCCACCAAACTGATATCTATGTGCAAATTTCTCATTTACTCTTAGTTCTTGTTTAATCAGGCGATCCTCGAGTCAACATGTTTCCAGCATTAACTTCGCTACATACAATCTGGTTGCGTTACCATAATAACATTGCCGAAAAGATGAAAATGCGCAATACTAACTGGAACGATGAAAAATTATATCAGGTGAGGAATAGTGCAAAAATAATAAATAACTGTGAATTCTTTATTATTTTTATTTAAAATTTAACTAGAGCCAGTTAACTCTACATTTAAACGGAACCATCTTCCTAGTTTAATTGAACTTGTTTTTTTTGGGGTTTTTTTTTATCTCTACAGGAAACACGTAAAATAGTCGGGGCACTGATTCAGCATATTACTTATAATGAATACCTACCTTTAATTTTTCCCTCCGGGATTTTGGATGCCTGGGGTCTCCGACTCACCAAAGATAGTTATTTTAAAGGTTACGATTCATCAGCTAATCCAAGCGTAGCTACCGTTTTTGCTACGGCGGCTTATCGTTTCGGCCACACAATGGTACAACCGCGATTCTCAAGGTAAAGTTGGCTGCTGTTAAAAAACGATTTAAAAATTAAGATGATATTTTAATAAATCCTAGATAAATTAGTTTAAAATTATATATTTAAAACATCGTTAATCCTTCATAAGATTCCACCTACAACGACTTCATTTAATTCTCTCATTTGTCGATATAATAAAAAGCCACATATCTTAAACTATGTAAAAAAAAAAACAAAAAAACTATCGTTCCTCGAGTTTCGTATTTGGAAGAAAAAAAATGATTTTTATGTAGTGTCATCTAGTTGCAAAATTGGGAAACCTTATGATGTTCATATAAAGTATATCATAATTCCAAAGTTTTACACATAAAAATTTTAATTATTACTTGTCATAAAATTATAACTCAAGGAAGCAGAACTAAGATTATATAATGTTAATGAGATTAAACTTTATTCGTTATACGATGCATACATTGGTTACATTAAGCTTACTATTCATAAAAAAATAGGGCATCTAAAAAGCAGGTGCTTAATTTGTCATGCATTTAATGGTGTACTTATTACTATTTAAATATACTGAATTATAAGTGCTAGAATAAGTTGAAAATTAAGCGCATCGGTTAACGAACCTTTAAAAAAAATGTTTTGGACAAGTTGTTTCCTTAATGAGAGTGCTAGTGAGTGCATTTTAGATTTTTAATTACTTTTTTATGAAACGAAATTCTAGTTTAATTATAGCTTTACGGATCTATGTATTTAAAATTTCATTATTCTAAATTAAAAACGCATTAGCAAGGACAATTATTAATTTTCCCGGTAGATGTCGCGAAAACACTTGAAGCGGAGAACTTTGCATAAGCTTTAGAATTCTACACTCTGGGCTACTATGAATAAAAGTATTCGTATTCCATATAAAATGTATATAAAATATAAAAAAAAGGTTTATTACAATATTTGTTCTAATTTTATAATATGCAGAATATCGCTTTCTGGAAAGTTGTTGAAATCGCCACCTTTATCTAGGGAATTTGAGACGTCTGCTCCTCTGTACATGAAGGAATTGGATGCGATTTTCAGGGGTCTCACATCTGAACATGCAAGCAATAGAGATCATTTTTTCACTTCACAGGTAAAATTATAATCCATAATTTGATGAAAAAATAATTATTTATAGCGATTGTTCATTATTGTATTTTGCTGGGACTGAAATTATCCTTCCCGAAAGATTAAGCTAAATGAGCGGGAAATTTCCATTGAAAAAGAAAGGGAGAAAATATTATTTGTATAGATATATAAAGGTTGCCCAAATGAAAAGTGGATGCGTCCCATAGTGAAGGGTTGTGCTAGCAGCTTCCAGACGTGTACCGGAGTGCATAAATTGCAACTTCACCTGTCCGTGTGTATACAATGACTGTTATTAGAAGAAGGTGGTGTAAAATGGATGTATCCAGCGAGGAGTACTGCCAACGAAATGCACTATCAGTACTGCACTGTTATCACGACACTTCGGCTATTAATCAAAAACAAACACCCAGGTGATCCTTCTGCATGACAATGCTTGCCTCCACGTCTTCCGTGAAACCACCATGAAGAAATTCCGATAGGAAATCTTGGAACATCCTGCCTACAGCCCAAATTTGTCTCTATATGATTACCACATCTTTAGGCCGCTCAAGAAGACATTACAAAAGAACGGTTCAATTCAAACGAAAACGTGAAGGATTCAGTGAAAGACTTTTTCAAATCAACTGCAATCTTTCTACTTAAAAGGAACTACTTAAATGATGGGACCAATGTCATATTGGTCAAATAAAAGTATTACATATCCAGACCGTGTCCACAGGGGCGTAGCTACTTGACTTGAAGGGATCAACTCCACCAATAAATACATAAAACAGACTATTCAGACCCATTCTCTCATAGTAGTGACGTCATATTTTATCTTCCTGTCGGCATTCATCGTAGTGATTCGTCGGACCAAGCTACCTTGTTTCAGTCGCCTTCGCCCATTTTAAGGGAATTTTGTGATTTACAGTAAAATTCATAAATGTTTTGAGCTGTTACTTAAAAAATGGTTGCACGTCTGCCCTCTGTTATGATCATCTTTAGTCGATGTTGCCCACAATCGTCGACCACGTTTGTTTTTTTTATGCGCTTCGGATCAGTTGTTGAACACTCTTGAAACAAATCTGGAAAAACCGATACGTTTTTTCCATTTTACAGCAATCCAACATTCAGACATGTGGAGCTCGTTCCGGCAACCTCGTTTTTATCCCTTCTTTAAAACATAGTTGTTTTTAATTGGGTTTTCATAATAATTTACACGTGAGTGTATATACAGGGTGTAGAAGAATTTCCTGAAACAGTCGAATAACTTCAGAACAAAAGGTGCTAGAGTCATAAAAGTCAGGTCTACGAGTCATAAAAGTCAGGTCTCGTATCTATAGGAACGTCCACGTGCACGATTGAATAAAAGTATTCCCTAGTGTAAGCGCTGAGAAGTTACGAGAACTAACTTTCTATTAGTTGAAAGTAGAAATCTGGTAGAAATCTGCTTTTTGCATAAAGAAAACAGACGCATAAAACGAATGTCATTGAGTTTAATCCTATTAAATTCTCAACTTCGACTGCTCTTATTTTGGAACAATAATGAAAAATTATAGAAAAACGTTAAAACTTAGAAAACGGACTTCCCAATGACTTTTGACGAATCTGTTGCAAAGGACGAATTCTTTACACTCTTGTATTCATATTATTCAAAATACCTTTTTTTCTTAAGGAAAGGAAAATGGCAATGTCTTGTGTACTTTTCATTTATCAGTGAGAAATAATTACAAAGAGTTCCATTTGTAATAAAGAAAGAGTTAAAGATATTGGGTTTATTTCAATTGCGAAATTCTTTGATTTTCTTCTAATCTGTAACAGGGAACCAACCTAATTTTTTTATTATTTAAAAATTCGAATAATACCATCTCTTTTCAAGAACAATGTATATATTATATAATTTTTATAAGCCCAGTTCCCTACAATATGTTCTCTATTAAGTGGTCGATTTGGGCCGATTCATGTCGATGCAAGCCTGCAGACGAATGATATCCTTGAGTTGATGAATATCTGCGTATACTTGGTTAGTCAGATGTCCACACAGAATAAAAGGTCCGGACCGTGAAATCCGGAGAGATAGAGAAAGAGAAATTGTTAGTTAGTGAAATTAACCTTATATGTTGTATGCGTTTTTCAAAGGTCTAACAAACGTAACCTTCCGCCATTATGATCCAATAATGAAAAGATGTATGAAGCTTCGTTAACGAATAGCGTACTATCTTTCTATGTTATTAAGCTATCAATTGCAGCTTACATTCTTTAAATAGGTTGATTATTTAAAAGGCGAATTGTGAAATCTGGACTATTTTATAATACGAGGTGCTCCCCAAAATATCCGAGAATTTGAATATTCTACCGAAACCAAAAACACTACGAGGTTCTGCCGCTAAATGCCTTTTGGTGCACCATTCAGCTGCTGCTCTGCCAAGTTTCGTAATCGTAGGCGCATTTCTTTGTGAGTTATTCCTTTGCTTCTGGGAATTTCAAAATTTATTCTACCTGGTCAAACTGTCAAGGGAAAGATTTATTCAGATGTTTTGAAGAGACTGAAAGAAAATGTTCGGCAAACAGCCCCAGTTGTGGAAGAACAAAGACTGGTTTCTCCACCATGAAAACGCGCCCGCACAAACCTCGCTCGTTGTGAAGGAATTCCTGGCCAGAAATAACATGACAAAGGTACCCTCTCCTTACTCTCCTAACCTAGACCCCAGCGAATTCTACCTCTTCCCTAAAATGAAAAGGCGACGTTTTGACTCCATTGAAAATAAATTTGGATTCTCAGATATTTTGGGTAGCACCTCGTATACTTCATTTTGATTTTGTGTTCCACAGAAGTATAATACCCCTTGTAAATTTTTCTTCTCTTTATCAGTTGACTTCACATTTATTCGAGAACAAAACCCAACCAGGATCCGGACAGGATTTGGTATCGATAAATATTCAACGTGGAAGGGACAACGGGATTCCAGCTTATGTAGCATGGAGAAAATTCTGTGGTTTTGGATCTGTAACATCGTTTGAAGATTTGCAGTCTCTAATGCCGCCTACTGTCGTGAAAGAATTTCAACGGCTTTACGAGTATTAAAAACACAAAAAGAGAATATATCCATTATAATTAATTATAGTTAGCATAAATGTATTCAAGAATCTTATGGTCTCTTGATTTGTTTACTACAATCGAAAACAATATTTTATTATACTATAACATATTAATCTTATACCTTATTTAAAACGATTCATAAAAACTCTCTTGAAAATAAATAATTTCCTTTTAATTCCACTATTTAGTCATGTTGAAGATATTGATCTCTTTCCTGCTGGGGTATCCGAAAATCCGGTAGAAGGTGGTCTCTTAGGACCCACTTTCACCTGTCTTATTGCTCGGCAGTTTCAATATCTACGTCAAGGTGATCGCTTTTGGTATGAAAATGGAAACCACGCTGGAGCGTTCACTGCAGGTTAGAATTTTCAATTGTGAATTTTACATAATTTAGCCAACTGTAAATAACTATATTCAGTGGTTTCCGTGAGCGTAGCCAGCTACATGGTAAACAGGTCCTCGAGAAGCATTACTTCTGTAGTACCACATATCGATATAACAGCAACAAGTAGTAAATGGGTTCGTTTTTAATAGTAAATACATCTATTATAAAAGTGTCATCCTGAACAGGTCGAAAAAGCCCCTTATTTTATTGTTATTACTAGCCGTTGCCCGCGATTTCGTCCACGTGGATGTTTAAAAATTCTAAATCGAAACATAGTTAAAAAAGTTATTAAGTATAGATATTAGTATATGTATAGATACTTGAATGTGACCTTTGCATAATAGAATACAATACAAATATTCTTTATTGACACCAATGAACACATACAACCAAACGACAGAGAGTTTTAATTTGCTTGTTACTCCATCTGTTGTTTGTGTTGTGAACTAAAGTATACCTTGACCACATGTCAGCTTGTACTCAACTGCCAGCTTAAGAAAGTTTAGCCTATAACTTGGCTTCTGGATAGCGTATCACGATAAATCATACACCATTTTTTTAAGTTGCACCTAAAAAATGCAACTGTTAATTTTTTCGCGTGGTAGTATTTGCGTGATGAGGTAACAAACGAACATACAGACAGACGGACCAAAAATTCTAAAAATGATTGTTTTAGCTTCTGTTAGTGTTATAAGACCTGTCGGATAAGATTTTCTTAAATATTTTTTATGCGCAGACCTCGGGTCAGCTACAGACTTATTTTAGATATAGATGATGACATATTTATGCTCTTACATTTTCCATTATTAACACCCTGGTCACATTATTATTGCCGTCAGCAGCGAGTAGCCAATAAAAGAAGGCTGACAAAGATGCGTCAGCAGAAACGGTTACAGTTTGCATTGGAGTACAGGAATTGGGCCTCTCGTAATTGGCAAAGTCTACGGTTTCTGCTCTATCGAGTGGATGGATTTTCTCGTATTCGGCGGGAAACCTCCGAACAGAATTGCCCTGCAACCACCACTGAAAGAACAGTGTTATAGTCTAGACTCACTGATACCCCTCGAAAGCACTTTCACCCGATTTGGTTATTTATTCATCGTTGCGAATAATGTACGAGATCATTATCTCGAACACCCACACATTTTGACTCTCTTCCCTGGGGCGAATGGGATATTCCAGCAGGACAATGGGACATCGTACAGCCAGAATTGTCCGGGAATGGCTCGAGGAGCGCAACCAAGAGTTACAAGTGTTTCTCTGGCCCCCTAATTCCCCAGACCTAAATCCAATCGAGCAACTTTAAGATCACCTCGAACGCCATGGTTGCTCCATGATCCTCGACTAAGCACCCTTCATCAGTTATTGAAAGCATTGCAGTCTGCATGACTGCAGATACTAGTGGACATCTTCTAGCAACATACTGACTCCCTCCCACACTGTCTAGCTACTATCCTATTCTGATTAATATCTGACTTGACAGTGTATAATAAATGAGAAAATCAGTAGAATAAAGTACAGAATTATGTTAAACAATTTAATTCCTATTTGTTAAACAAGCATAAATCTGTTAATAAATTATGATAAATTATGATACAAAACATTCCCATCTTGTTTCATTGTGTTCCCAATATAATTATAAACGAAGACTCAGTGACGTAAAATCTTTCGGCCAACGTAATGTCTTTTTACTGTTTCAATTTGATGTTTTATTGGTCACTCTAATCCCAAACGTTAATAATACACTGAATGTAGAGTTATTAACTTTGTGGACTTGACGAATAGCGTCGCTGACATACACTACAGTGCATGAAATGGGTAAATTGGTGATGTCTTATAAATCCCTCTCTCTTTCCAGCAAGAGTTAGTTGCGTGCGTACAGAGTAAACAGAACTACTGTCATTGTTTTGAAGAGAATCTGAAGAGTCAAAAACTGAATGTCGAAGCAACCATGGAACGCGAAGTTCTGCCAAAGATTAAGCAAATAGCTAGTGAAACCTTTCAGTGATTAAACATTACGATGACTAAACTACTTGCCGCAGTACTGACTGTGTTCAAGTAGTACAATCGTTTTGTAGACAGGAGAGACAGTTTGGAGGATGGCATGCGAACTAGTCGACCACAGATATTCCGAATTGAAGCTAATATCGCAAAGGTTGCCGCATTGGCGCATGCTATCCGGTCCCAAGCAGCTGAGAAGATGATCACTGCCACAAGAGCAGCCTTTTAGGATATTTCTGCCAATGCCTTTCACTTTCAGATGTATTTCCAGCAGGTATTTTCAGGGAGGATGTGGATAAATGTGTGAAGATATTGTAATATGATGCGACATAAAGAACAGTCCACGAACAATGTAATAACTTTAATACAAAGTGTGGCAATTAAATACGCGGACAGAGTTCACTGCCTTAAATGTAAACAAAAATTTAACAAGTCAAGACACGGTTTTTTTTGAAGTACCTATCGCACTCCAGCTGCACCAGAAGTTGAAAACTGCCTATGGGTACGATGATTTATACCGAACGAGACATTCGAGTGGTTTAGTCGCTTTCATGATTGCCGTGAAGACCTTTCAGATGACCCGCGCACTGGAACACTATTTCCGCCAGAACGTCAGAAACCACCCAGAAAGTCAGAAAACTCGTCACTGCTGACCGCCGAATCACAGTTCGTATGCTTGGGGATGAATTGGGCTGCAGCAAAGAGACAATTCGTCAGATTCTATTGCCCGACCGCATACCTCCATAAGTGTGAAGCGATTTCTGGCCAAACACAGCATCACAGACTTCAACCACCGGGCCTATTCTCCGGATTTGGCCCCTCCAAACTTTTTCCTGTTCCCACAGATGAAAAACGCTATGTAAGGTACCCGATTTCAAGACGTTTCCAATATTGAGAAAAACGTCACCTCGGAATTCAAGAGGATTCTGTCCGAGAACTTTCAAAGTTATTTTACAAACTTGTATAAACGCGCGGAAAAGTGTAGGGTATGTCCGGGTGAGATGGACCACCGGGTGAGATGGACCACCAGTTGAGATGGACTTTTGAAATATTTCTAAATTTTGACGCTAGGTTTCGCTTTCGGCAGTGTTAGTAGTTAATGGGGGCGGAGAAATAGACGCGTGTTTTTTTTTCGAGTGATTTGTGCAAGCATTTCGGTCGCTATCTTCTGATTTCGTTTCTCGGGTGAGTGAAAGTTTTTACACGATTTTCGTTGAAAGGTCATAAACAGGTTTTATGCAATACGCTTTAAACCAGCGTTGCATAAAAAGGCTAGCCAAGGTCCGTGTATTGCCTTCCGGTGTGGTAGAGGTGATAGCCTCAAGGCAGGCTTACTTGGGTGTTTCTCCATCTATCCCGGACATTTGGGAAAGATGGGCTTTTTGGAATCGGAAGAGACGAACCAGATTCATACATGTTTCAAAGTGGGCTAAAAGTGCCTAAAGCAACCACAGCAGAGAACTCTTTGTCGCCAAATAAAGTCCTGAACACCATCAGTCCAATCATTACTTTGCACAAGAAGCAAACACTGCGTGGCAAGTGTCTCAAAAGTGTTTTTACTCATATTATTGTATTATTCATCCTGCTGTTACTTTTTTCTTGATTCCTATATTAAAATAGACAATCTGCCTTCATTACATCGTTTTTCATTGTTGCTGTTGCTATTTAATGTAGGTCCATCTCTCCCATACAGGGGTAGTCCATCTAACCCATAGGGTCAGAAATAGATGGACCACTAGATCATTTTCGTTTTTCATTGATAACAAATTTGTTTATACATCTATCGCAATTCTTTTAATATACAGGGCGATTCAGAATTCATTGTACAAATTTCTAGGGGTGATAGGTAGTGCTAACAGGAATAATGTTTTCCTATGCCATTTTTGCCGTTAAGCCCTCCTGTGGGAGATAAACGCCACTAAAGGTGGGGTTGCTTTTCCTGAAGGGTGGCTGCCTAAAGACCACAAGCTTCTTTATACTAAAGGATAATTGCGTGTTGTACATTAAAATTTAATGGGGAATATTAGAATTATGTCTACAATACTAGACAAACAAAAGCACTTTGGTCTCCAATATTTTTTAATTCACATAATTTTATTGCACCCAAATGTCATTACTGGGAAATAGCACCGATAAGCATTTACAATACAGTCTTGTGCATACTGTAACCTACACATCACATAGCACAATGGACTGTATGGTGCTGCACATTTCATCGGAAATGGATTTACAGCAAGTGTTCAAAGTGTCGACCCTGTTGTTCCATGCATATACGACAGCGTAGAAGCATTGATCTCCGAACATTTGCAAGCACATTAGGGTCGTCGCTTATGGGTCCTGCAGCAACTGTGATCCTTGCTACGAGATCTTCAATTGTCTCTACTGGAGTTTCATAGCCTGGCCATAATACCGATCCACTTCGTCCAATCCATCGCCTAGGAAACTGGGTGTCCAAAACATCACGAGCGACACGGTAGTAATGAGCAGGGGCACCATCATGCACGTACCACATATTTCTGTTGACAGTAGCAAGCTTGTGATCTTCAGGCAGCCACCTTCCAGGGACAGCAACCCCACCTTTAGTGGCGTTTATCTCCTACAGGAGTGCTTAACGGCAAAAATGGCATAGGAAAACATTGTTCCTGTTAGCACTACCTATCACCCCTAGAAGTTTGTACAATGAATTCTGAATCACCCTGTACATTGTTCCTACTGCTCGCTGGAATCAAATTACTTATCTGCTATTTGTGAAAATACGGAAAACATGGCAGTTCAAACAAGGTGGTCCAACTCTACCGGACTTAATCTATTGTGTCCAGTGGAGATTACTTTGAATCAAACAATTTTCATTTGCACTTCCCGTTTGTGAGTATTTGTATTAGTCGAGTATTTAATTCCCACACCTTGTAGTATTCCAGTTTAAAGGAAGTTTATGTTCATCAAGAACTTGGAAGAACGAATGTGCAAAATATTAGTAAGTTCCAGGTATAAAAAAGTGAGGACAAAAAAAATTGGGAAGAAAATATGATTCTTGAGAAAGTAAAGATAAAATAAGTTTGTCTTTAGATACTTAGGCCTCTTCCGAATAATAATAAAAAAATGGGCTGGTTAATCACAAAACTGAGAAAGGATTTAATAAATATTTTATTTAATATTCTATTATAAAAATCAAAGCTTGTCAAAATACATCTAGTCATAGGCCCATACATTTTTTTTAGTATATCAAAATGATTTACCACCTAGTCATTTTCTGTTGAGAAATTCATTAATTTTTTTATATATTCCTTTTAACCACCCGCTTAGCTATTGTATCGATAATAGCAATGAATTTTACTGCTTCTCGATTACCTACTTTTACCATGCAGCCTACTTCCGCCGACTGCTCACAGAAATTATACCAACTACATTGATACGAATCATATCATTCTATTTATTATTAAAAAAGCAAGTTTAAATGAGAAGAGTTATTAATAAAAACTTATTTAGAGTGGCTCTAACCAATTTCTCGTAACTTTGACCTACAGAGCAGCTGCAAGAAATTCGTAAAATGTCATTAGCACGAGTGATTTGCGACACCACCGAGTCGATTCGTTTTCTCCAGCCTCAGGTGTTTATCGATAAAACCAGGTAAGCTGAACTTCGGACAGTCTTTTCCGTTGTGTTCTTCAATAGAGATGTATCTGTAAAGTGAATTCGAGATTAAATACAAGGTAAAGTCCACGCCTTTTGAAAATGGATTTTTAGTATAAAGCTCAAAGTTCAAGTGTTTAGTAATGTAAAGTTTCATTCCAAATGCCTTCTAAGGGAGATAACAAATAATACTCGAAGGTATTATTAGAATTAGTAGCAGCTTAAAAGTTGAATATTTCCCAAAAATTATAGCAAGATTACTAAACTATTACATTGATAAGCTATTCTTTAAAACTAGTTAATTTAGATGACTTCATAAATTTAAATAATCCAAAACTATTTTAATTCCACTTTCTTATTTGCATACAATACTTTTACAGACTTAATAAAAACAAGTTCAGAGAAAGTTAATAGTTTTCTCAGGTTCTTCCAAACTGGAACATTATTCTCCAAGCGGTCATATCTCATATGATAATTAGCAGTTACCATTGACTGGAGAGGGTCGAAGGTCAATCGTGATTTAAGTTCTTCTCTGCGTTCCTTAAAGGGCGGGAAAAAAATTTCTCAAGTTCATGAGAGACGCACATATTCAGGGTGACTAGTTTTAGAATCTAACCTTAATTTGCACCTGACTAGATTATTCACATAGAATCCCGAGCAGGGTCAGGTTAAGGAGCCCATTAATGTCATCCTGGAATACGTTACGCGCTGCTTTTAAAGAGCATAAATCGACACGTGAGTGATATTACACATTCATAAATTTAATTCTTAATGCTTTTTAAAATGCTTCGTCAGTCGACGATGTAACTAAATGGAGAATATTCACCTGGAAAAGGCTTCTGTTTAATAAAAAAAATTATGAGCAAATAGCTTTACTTGAATATATCAAAAATAAGTTAAGTCCCACAAATTGAAAAAAAAATTTCTAACGTTATAAATAAAGAAAAACTAAACAATGATGGGGAAAGTATATGTCCAATGGCCCAATTATGCCGATTTTTGATTTTTCGCATTAAAATGAATTTATAAGAACATAACAAAATGAATTTAGAAAAATGAAACTTATGGAGCAGAGAAGTGATTCTGAACCCGCACCTAAGGGATCTGTATATAGAAATGAGGTCCATGAACTTGGATTGAAATTAAATTACAGCCATTTTTGCTATAAAGTTTGTTATGTTTAACTTTTAAATCATTAAATCAAAATGAAATTTTCCGAGAAAGGGGTCTGTAGATAAACCACACCCTCAAAGGAAAGGTCCATGGCACAGAAATATAAGAAACACAGATTATGGCCCTATATGCAAAGGATCTTGAAAACAAGCGTATAATTTGGCTTGGGTGAAAAACTAAACTTTCGATTATCGAAGTGTATTTTTATCTGTTTTCTTCTTTTAATTTTTCATTTAAGAGTCTCAAAATACATTTTCACATAAAATTATAAAATTTATTTCACATAAAGATTATTTCAGGAAGAATATTTCTCCTAAGCTAGCTTTTCAATCTACAGAATGCTTCGTTCAATCTTTCTAGATTTTTCAGATTCTAGAATAGAAAGACTAACAGGAAAATGAAGCTACAGGAAATGCAAGAATAACTCAAAACTATCATTTGACACGCTAATAAAACTCTACATTTGCACCAAATCGAAACTCACAATATCTAATCTAGAACCAATTGCTTGTTAATTTGTAAGGGTGCAAACGAAGCCGCTTAAGGAGCAATAGATATATAATGTTTCGCGAAAAACAATAATACAGTTGTATGTTATTGTTACCCCAATGTCATGTGTTACCTAAAAGCCAAATACTAAAATACCAATAGAAATACATAAACTGAACAAATAAAGATTTATTTCAAATTGATCAACTCATCAAATGGTACAGAGTTTAGAATAAGCAACTTTTCTAAATTTTTGGGGTCTAAACATGATCTACGTTTGTTTACCACAAATCCAACTTTAGAAAATAACCGTTCAGCTGGCACTGAAGTTCCTGGAGAAGTCAGATACTTCAATGACAACTGAACGAGTAATGGACTTTGGTCTCGCATTCCCTTCCAGTACTGTAAAGGATTGACATCCATTGCCAAAACAGATGATTTCAAATAGAGTTGGAAATCTGTAACTAAAGCTAAGTTGGTGGTCATACTTCCATTATTTGCATTTTTCACTAACTCATTGTTGCGTTGGCCCATAAATCAAGCTCACCATCATCAACATTAAAATTTGTTTTAATTTCCTTATCATCATAAATCTTTTAATTGTGAATTGATTGCATTAATGGCAATGGCTACAGCATTCATTGCTTTTAAATTCTTTTTTTTTTACCTAGGATGCACAGGTAAAATTTGTTACAACAACACTAAGTCACACGGTTTCCAACGGTTATATTTCCAAAACAAATATATGTGTGGTATATTGTAACCGGAACTCTCAATCATTTCATTATAACGGGAAGCCCTGTATTTCTCAACCTCATTTAAGCACTTTATTTGACAGATCTCGTCCGGTGGCGTGTAACGATGTCAAACAACTTCCTAAATTGGACTTGACTGCATGGCAGGAAACTAAGCCGTCGCTGAAGCCTTTGGTGAAGAAATTATCAACAAACATTCTTAACCCTCTTCTCTCCATCATCAACCCTATCCAATCAAAAGATAACCTTTCACCTCTGGAAAGCTTCAGTGCCTTTCTCGGCAATGTCTCCGCCTCCGTCATCAGAGCCACCGCCCCACCGATGGCGCTCTCATCCAATACTCGAGAACATATACATTCGCCTTTGGCCTGGTTTCGTTGGACTTGAATGCATAGATTAGAATATTTTTGATTCATCACTGTTTTCTGAGAAACTATTATTGCCAATTAACAAATGTATAAAGCTTATTAAAGCGCGGACAAAGTTGATGCAAAGATATAACCTCAGCTGCTTGGATTCCTTTTACTGTAATTTTATAAAATTTTATCTTGTAAATAAAATTATTTTTATAGAAACTGAGTCTTATTTCATTGTTACACATTAAAAATATTAATAAAGTATGTATATCTATAAACTGAAGAAAATTTATTACAATTAAGAAACCGATCTAAGAGGTTGAGTATTCTATTCCTGATTCATGTTATGGGACTTGAATCTTTTACCAAGCTTATCTGAACTAACACCAAATTATTATTTTAAAAATTATTGATGGCAAGATTAAAATAACATTTAGTCTGAAATAATATTGTTTCAGAGCGATTGTAATTTTTTGAGATTACAAAACTAATTACTGAACTATTTGGAGCTTTGTCCGCCAGTGCTGTATAAAGCAAAAGATATCTGTGGAAGCTTTCAGAGATCACGATTTAAGAGTTTGAAGCCCTAGTGAAAGAAAATAGTTTGTTCTCGTAAGCTGTGTTCATAGCTTTTCGAAGATAGAGGTTAATTTTGAATTTACACGTACGACCATTTCAAGTGTGTTCCGTTATTAAAAGAATTTCGGAGAAAAACATCGAACATACAAAAGCACTATAGCCGTAAATAAGAACATTAGATGAACGTGATCCGCGTCGGCTGGCAAGAATCTTTTACGCGATAAATATGCAATACTGCCTCAAGTAACAATGGAATTCAATGCTGAGGCCTCAACAAACATCATCGTGTGGACTGTGCACATACCCTTCATAATATGGTGTTTAGAAGCCGAAGCCTATCCTGACTACTCTTGATGAATGCATGGCGCAGAGCTGTGAGCCCCGCCTACGCGCGGAAAAACAAGCGTTCCATACAGATACGCAACTACACTGCTGGAAAAAAAATGCAACACCTAGAAGGAATTAGTCGTTTTATTTGAAATTTTGCACACAAGTAGCGTTGGTGATAATTCAAATTGCAAGAAAATACGTCCATAAGAACGTTGTTCAGATGTGGCTCCCATGCCCCTCTTGGAGAAGAATGGTTCCGACCAGATTTGCTTGAAATCCTCAGTTTGGCATCTGCATTATACAGGAACGGTTGACTGTAAGTGTGGTGATACCAACTGCAATGCCTCGCACTTGCCGCCTT
The DNA here is from genome assembly GCA_023313115.1 of Rhysida immarginata. NCBI lineage: Eukaryota > Metazoa > Arthropoda > Chilopoda > Scolopendromorpha > Scolopendridae > Rhysida > Rhysida immarginata. Next base: position 3,817,025 of record JAHWFO010051442.1, on the reverse strand, counting down.
GCTCCTCTGAAACAACTCGGGAGTTTGACAGAGGTCGGATTGTGGGACTTTGAGAGGCTGGATAGTCTCATCGGCATATCGCGGCGCAGATCGGTCGTAATGTTTCTGTGGTGGCTCAATGTTGTCAGAAGTGGTTTACGGAAGGAACACACTCACGTAGACCTGGTTCTGGACGACCACCCACTACTGACTAGTGACCCGCGCCAAGACCGTCGAATTGTACGAGAAGTTTTGAGCAACCATATGGCATCCAACAGATAGGGGCCAGAATAGCACCCGCTTATTCAAGATGGACCATTGGTTACCGTTTGCTACCTGCAGGACTGCGGGCACGGATCCATTCAGCCAGACTACCACTTCTGCAAGAACACCATGCTGCGCTGTTACAGTGGTGCCGCGAAACGAAGATTAACAGAGCGCCATCAACCACACTGCACCGTCTATGGCACACCAGTCCATCCCTTGGCTTAATGATGCGGGTGCGATCAGTTACAAATCGCAATTACCCTTACGTTTGTGGATGGAGCATTGAACAACATTCGGTACGTCCAGCAGATTGTGGAACCTGTTCTTCTTGCAACATGAGGGTAACATGTTTTACCAGCAGGATAACGCCCGTGTACACACTGCCCTTATTAGCTTGCAGGCCTTATAGCATGTGGCACTACTTCCCTGGCCAGCACGATCTCCAGACTTGTCGTTAATTTGAGCATGTGGGACATGATGGGACGTAACGTTCATCGTCACTGCACACAAGCTGCAACAATTCCACAACTGCGCAAGCATGTTCACGAGGCTTGGAACAATCTACCCCAAGACGACATCCAGCATCTTTATAACGTATGCACGCAAGAGTCGAGGCCTGCATTCAAGCTTGCGGCGTCTACTAATGTGGCCTATTGGGGCATGGGAGCCACCCTGTATAACGTTCTTCTGGACGTATTGTCTTGCAATTTGAATCAATTTTTGTATGCCACCAAAGCTACATGTGTGCAAATTAAAAAAAAAATCGACCCATTCCTTCTAGCTGCTGCATTTTTTTTGGACAAACCATAAACTTTCAAACAAAGAGTTCATAATTTTATGGGAGTCGTTTTGTCGCATTATGTACACCCTGTTTCCGAAGAACGGGCGTTTACAGATAAGATGTAGATAATAAAAAAATTTTGCTCTAAATACATACAAAATTTCTACGGTTAATGAGTATTTCAGAAACCTATGTAACAAAGAAAAATTTTAAGAATAAAACTTTCACTTTCCCTTTTTTCAAATGATTACAGTTACTAATCTATATATTAAAACGATTACTAATGTAATTTTAATTATTTTTTTTTCCCTGAAGAAAATGTATAGGTCTATAATTGACAATAAGCTTCATGTCTATTATAGTCGACAATTCAACGTCGTTCAAGTACTACCGAAAAACATTATTGTGCACGCCAAAGGCAATGGGTTTATTGAGGATGGGGTCGTGAAGGGATGAAAGGGGAAGTGAATAAGGCTGAAATCTTTGATATTGTTCTGTGCCATTTTCCATCATATCGGTATAGATCCCAAACAATAACAGGTCATTTAATTGCCTAACCGGTTCGGCAAACACTCGTCGCCACGTGGGTGGATCGAAGGTGGCATTCATTGTCTAATCGTGATCTGTCACGCTGAGAAAGTCATTACATAAGGAAAATAAAAAAGGACGAACAGCTTATTGATTTTCGTAGAGCCGCTATTCTCTTCAAATAATTTTTATGCGCTTTCATTACACCAGTTAAAAGCCATGAAGGGAATTTTCAACACGCTTTCTAACGACACGTTATCATTTGATGTCATAATCTTTGGAACGAAGCGCATTACAAGACAAAGGAAAAGGGAAAAATCGGAACCACAACTTTGTTTATCAAAAGGCCGGTTACTATATTAAGCCAAACTCCATTTATCCAAACAAAAACATTGACCCTCATTTAAGAACTCGCCCTTATGACATCAAACCCAATTCCAGAGAGGGAAGTTCATTTCGGAATTGTCTATCAGAAGCCTACTCAGCATTAGGAAATTTAGAAACAAACTTGTATTTCATTTTTTTTTATATCCTAACCAATATTTGGTCAATTGCCCTATTTCGTGAACTTATTGAAACCAAAAGAAAGTTTGCAATATAGAATCATAAAGAATCCAAAAACGCACTAGTGACCTACTGTATCTTATAATTTTGTTTGTCGTAAAAACTCTCATGAATATGCAAGTAGACTAAGAAGAGAAAGACTATACATAATTTAAACCTAAATATTCAAAGCTATTAAAAGTTTATTATGCCTACCATAAATCTTCACACTCTCATTTCTATCGGGGTTTTTAAGTATACTGAAAACTTAATAAGCTTGACTGACTACAAACAAATGGAGCTATAAATAATTATTTCTTACACCAATAACAACAATCCATTTAGGAGTCTTATGCTAATGGGTATTAAACGCCAATTCAAACGTAGCCATTTTATGGTGTGGATTATGATAATGTAAACTTAGGTTCATTCACTTATAAGTCATTCTAATCCTCATATATTTTACTACTTCCTAGTTTATTCAGGTTTTCTATTAAAATGTTGCTCTTAAGGTCTAAATATATACGTTTTCCTAAACAATCTAAGCAATAAACTAGTGAAAACTCAACTTTTGTAAAAGAGAAAGCATTGCTATTATACTTAGAACAGGAACTCCCCTGACCTTTAATCTTGCTGAACTATTTTTTCTTTTACATTTTTCCTTTATGTAGGGCGACACATTCCCTGCTATACTTATGGTTAATTTTTTTTTTGAAAATTAAAAAAAAAAGCTTTGACTAAGAAACACATTAAGAGGTTCATGACTTTCAAGTAGACGAACATAAAAATGACTCCTCTAGCAGTTATAAAGAATGATCATGGAGTTCAAAGGGTTAAAAGCAATAGTAAAAAAAAAAAAAAAAGCTAATGAAAAGGTTGAAGAAAATGACTGAGGAGAAATGAAAATGAAAGCAAGTGAAGAAAAGAAGTCCAACAAAGAAACAAGGAAACGGAGAGAGTGGAAGAAAAACAGTAAATAAAGTGAAATGTAAAATGTAAAGAAAGTTAGGATGAATAGGAAAGATGTATGAAAAAAAAATTGAAAAAAAAAAAATTAAAATCCGTAAAGAAGGAAACCGAGAAGAGAGTTACGAAATATTTTAGTTCTAGCTAATTTTTATTAATTAGCAGAAATAAAAATGTCTGAATATTACACAATCAAGAAAGTTAAAATTGTTTACAATTTAACTCAACTCCTTGAATGATGTTAATTGGAGCACTAATTAATATGAATCTGGCTGTGTGTGAATTTTAAAACCAAAACTGGAATGAATTAAACTCACTTCTATTCTCGAATCCAATTAGGAAACTGAGGAAACGGAAAATTGGAGGAAAACCTTTAGAAAAAAATTACTGAATTTGCATAAGAGTTAAGCAAAGAAAAATTTTCCCAATTTTTCCAAACAGAAGGAAAACAGCATTGAATTGGTGATTAATATTCAAGACCTATCTCTGTTCTAGCAAGGAAATAATATTAATTAATTAAAATAATATTAATTAATAATATTAAAATTAATAAATATTACAGATGAATAGAATTAGATGTTGAACAAGCTCTAAAATTTAAAAAATAAATTATTAAGATAGTTTATAAGAAAAATAAACGTGTCTATAGTTTATAAGAAAAATAAAAAATAAAATCGTTCCAATTATCATACTTGATTTTATTTAAATAGATAAATCAAAAGGTTCGATGATGTACAAACACGTGCTCACGAACCCACCCCTATGAATCATTGTGTTTCATTCACGGAAGTCACCTGACAATATCTTGGTTCCCCTCACGGATCTACACAATCTCTCCATGTCAATTTCCCCATCGTTCCACATTCTGCTCCCTTGTGTCCGGGTGGGGGTCGTAGATGGGGGTTTGTTTGGAGGTTCCCCCCCTCTCTTCGAAGGTGGAAACAAACGTAAACCTTCACTGCCTCCGACATAAGGAGTCGAGGTCACCTGGTCAAAGACCTCTTCCTCTCTTCTTCTTCTTATTGTTGTTGTTGTTGTTGTGGTTGTTGTTGTTGTTCTTGTACGATGACGCCAAACAAGTTTCATTTCTTATGGAAAGCGACACAATATTTTGATTGCTAGGACAAGAACACTGACACTTATTAAGATATTGTTTTAAAATCTCATTGAGATTGGAATTTTATTTGAAGAATAAGGATTTCTTGGATGAAAAATAAAATAAACTGAAATAATTTAATAATATAAAACCCTTCTCGTTGCCTGTTAATAGATTTGAACACGAATCCAGTTATTCTTCTTTACAACTATTTTATGTCAACTTTTGTATCTAATTTTTATGTAAATCAATATGCGGAGTTAACTGTTTAAGTAAAATTCAATACAGCAAAAAGTTTGCCACTAATCAAGACCTTGAAAAAAAAATAGAAAATCGAGATATTTATTTCTTCTAAAAATAAAACAAATTTGTATTTTTAAATAACTGAGAAAAGAATATAATAATAATAACGATAACAAGCATATAACATATACAGTAATAGCAGATATGTAATGAAGATGCTCAAGTCTTCAGCAAGATCACATCAACACGTTTTAAATTGAATCTTCATTCGCAATGTAGCTTTAAGACGATGACTGAAGCCGTTACCCGAAACATCACAGACTTAAAAAAAAGAAAAAAAGGAACTTTTCTTCGCAATTTTTTGCCTCCTACACTGAAAGGCACGACGGCCATTCATTCGAATACTATTTTTTACACCTGAGAAAACTTCCGAAGCAGAAAAGAAAAGAGGGCGGGGAGATATAGAGAGATAGGAAAAAAGAAGACTTCCCAATCATAATCCACCACTTACAATATACAGAAGACATTGGCGAAAGAGGATTTATACTCAGATATTTTAACGAAACAGTTCTCTCACATTCTCTTTATGTAGTATAAGTTGCTTTACCTGCCAAGGAAGTTCTATGTTTATATACAGAAATCTACAATTCTAAACACTTGTCAGATAATGAGGAAATTTCTAAATGAAAAAGATCGAGAACCCGTTTTACCCGCACTTTGCCTAACACCAACTTAGGTTGAGAGAAAGATAATTTTTTCTTGTTTAAAAACATTTTCGATTTATAAATACAAAAAGTTCTCCATTCCTTAAGAAAATTTTTTTTTGGTCTTTGAAATTCTTCTACGCCAATCAGACACTGTTGTTGTGTATACGTGGTAATTAAATGTCATTGAATAAACAATTATTGACAGAAATTTAAAAAATCGAAGATGTATTGTTGAAGGTACGATTGTTTGTTCTTTCCATCTATCTTTTTTAGATTTTCTCGACGATTTAAATCAAATGGCGTTTATTAAAATATAACGATGTTTTACCATTTACCAAAATTCACTTAAATGCATCCTGAAAAATTATTTCATTAGATAATTAAATTCATTCCTCATGATTGAGCAGAATTTTGGCAAATTTGACAAACGCAAGAAAAACTGCACAAGTCCAATTATATTTCCAACTTCAATTTTTGGATATTATTCAATAAGAATAAGCAATGCTTACCATTTGAAAGCGGAAACACTCTTTGGCCCCCAAAAAAGGAGATATTCAAATAGCACGAAAGTTGTTACGATATACAGGAGAAAAAAGCGATTTTCAGAGTTCAGAGACAAAGAGCTCATCTGGTTGATTAATGGACAGAGAAAGTTGAAACGTTGCACAAAGTACGTAAGTCAGCACGACGTTGGTCCACGTTGTATTGGGCTTAAATACAAACTAATACCCAACATGGCATGGATTCTTAAAATTGCTAGATGGCGTTCTAAGATTTATTTAACCATATCTAACCAACTGGTGGGCTATTTCATCGATATTCACGGTTAGTCACAGGGGCTACTCCATCACGTCCCAAATCTAGCTCGATAGAAGAGACATCTGGTGATATGGCCAAGTCAATGTGTCACAAGCACGGATATCACAGCACAACACAGCGCATGTTTAAACCAAACTGAGCCTGCTATGGAGGACTGCCGAGGAAGCTCAGCTATCAAACGAAATTGCAACAAAGCATAAACCTCTTTTGTCGGACAGTGTCGGGTGTAACAGTAAGAGCGGGAAACTGCACTATCCGGATAGAGTCCAGAAACGTATGTGCAATTCTGATCATTTGCATACTCGTTTCGAAATGTATTTCCATGTGAAGTTTTCGTTAGGATCGGTTCATTTTTTGAGACACGTTAAAAACAATATTATCTTGGACACGCCCATTATTTATTGGACAGGGTAGAGCCGGAATTGTACTATTCATTTTAAATTCATTCAGTATAATAGAATTGCTAACTGAAGTACGACACATTTTAATCTAAATAACTGAAGCTAGAAAATAAATTTTCTTTAAATTAGCAACTCTATTTTTTTTTTCTAACCAAGGTAAGCTTAAACGTTTTGTCCAAATTCATAAGTTATGAAGAAAAAAAAACAGAAACGAAGGTGGGCGAAAAAAATCAAAGAAGAGTGCACAAAATGCGACGATTAATTAAGTAGAATCTCACGGCGAGAGGACAGGTTTTGATAGAGTTGATGACTGCTTAATGGTCTCAGGGCCCATTTAAAATGTCTTGTTTAAATATATAAATGTAAATAATGAAAAAGTAAAAAAAAATCACTTAAAACCATCGATAAAAGTCAAACAATCCTCTTGGGTGAGATAAATGTTGAAATTTATCTTGAAAAAAGTTTTCCTTTTTTGGAATAGAGTTTAATATTAAATGTCCTTATATTAATTGAAGATTGATTAATATAAGGAAAACTGATTAATTATTAATTAATCTTTAATTTACCACTGCTAAATATTCATTTTAAATCTACTAGTTCTCTCTCTATGGTCAATGCCAGCAGATCTTGAAATTGATTTCATTACTGAAATTAGATCAATGTTCAAGAGCCTATTTTTGTTAAGTCCAACTCAGTTGCTTTAAATGTACAGATTCAAACTGTTTTATTTTTTTATTTTATCATACGCTTTTATAAATCTTCTTTACTGCTGAAAGCTATTTTGCTTAATGATTGTTTAGTTGTGCGAAACTTTCGTAACACCTTTTAATGGGCGTCAGTACAAACATACGTTAATGTTAACTTGGATGCTAATGAAAACTAATCCTTTTAGGATAATTGCAGGTATATTTAAAGATTTAGCTTAATTATTATGATTATTATTATATGAAGGCTTCAATGAATCCCATTTGAAATGCAACTAATGATATGGCTTGCCCTTCAAACACTGTGTAATTTTTTTAATCATTCCTTAGATGGGAGATAAATTTTAAATAAGAAAATCAGTTTAAATTTTTAGGTAAAATTTCACATAAAAAAATAAAAATGAAATGAGTTTTGCATTAAATATGAGCTAAATTTTACGTGGGGTCGTGGGGAAAATTGTGTGGGAAAATTCTCAATTTCTTTTCCTGAAGAAACTTCACGCTCTGTGCCGACATGAAAGATTTTTCACTACTTTATTCTACCTAAAAGGATATTTGTACACCTTATCAAAATATATAAAAAGAAGTCTTAATAATATTCTTCCTAATAATAAGGTTTTTATTGTTATTATACTGTGTTCAATGTAAGAAGTAATGGGCGTGTCAATTTAACTGTTCAGTTTCAATTTTTTTGTTAATTAAATTGTTATGTATTGTTTAATTTTTTATTGTAACAAAGTCCAACAATTTCTTATATTGAATAAAGTATGCAGAAAAAAAAGAGGAAACAATTTTCCATAATAAAATATTTACTTACGGATGCGCATTTCCAACGACAAAATCGTTTTCATTAGAGTAATATAATGAATTCTTCGAAAGAATTAACCAATCTTTCATTAACTACTCATAAAAATGTATTCAATTTATACACAAAGGTATATAAGGTTTATTTATGAAGTGTAAGGTTCATTTTATATTAACACTTTATATTTTTTTTTTTATTATTATTACAGTAAAAAGACAGTAGAAATAAAACAAAAAGTGGAAAACTATAGACAAATACAAATAAACAGGATGGCAGAAAGGGAAAAAAGAAATTTACAATTAACAACAATACCATTCTCTAATTTGTTGACTCATTACATAATCCATAATTTTGATATTAAAATACTTACACCTCAAAAATAAACAATCAAAAATAGTCTTTTCAATCTTATTCCACTCAAACATAAATTTAAAGGGAAAAGTCTTACTTTGATACGAGGATACATTGTAGTTTAATACAAATTTAAACCTGCGTATCGATCTGTAATCAGGAACACACAAAGTACGTTCTTAGTCATATGGTATGGATAATTTGAATCACGAACCAAGGCCGCAAATTACTACATGTTTATACTTAATAAAATTTTCAAAAGTTAAAATATTAATTTTGTTAGACACACTAGTAATACTAGTTCAAATACTATTGGTATTTGTCAATTTTAAAAGCTAACCTAAGTAATATATTTTGGTCTAAGTACACAGGGATTATATCAACAGGTTATTTTGGCTAGGAATTTCAAGAAACTTTTAAAGTCCCTCATTTATTTTAAAATATATGCTTGAAATCTGATGATGGTTTCCAATCAAGAAAAAGCACACAGGAATTTCTTAACTAACAAATCTTCTGTATAAATAAAGTTTTCAAATTTGAATGAAATTTTAATAATGTTTTATGGTAGATAATTACAAAAGAAACGGAAATCGATGTCATCTATAAACAAAAGAATTACATTAAGAAAAACAGGAAGTTAAAATACCTGCTACCTTTAAAAATTCATTTATCCTCAAATACATTGTAGACATCTAAGATAATTTTAAGCTAAAATTTAATGAGAAGCTTAAAGGCTCTGTTCTATTAGGCTTTATTCAAATTTAGATGAATTTTTTAATACTGTTCAAATTATAATATAAATAGCGAAAGTAAGGAATTATAGATATGTATTATATTTTTTCAGATTTTTTTTTTGGAACACTATGAATATTATATAAAGCCTCTGAGAATAGAAACAACAATTTCGATTTCGTGAAAGGTCGCGTGCTCTACTTAATCTTCATTTCATTCCCACTAGTACGAGTTTTATCAGATTAGGGGTCGATAGTGACCCCTATCCATTTATAATTAATCCTCTAATTGGTGCGACTTAAAATCGACAAGAGTTGCCTCTAATGTGCTTGAACTTGTTCCTCTCGCGATGTTTTATGGAGTGGATTCACTTTATGAGAAACCTAAATGTATCATATGGGGGAAAAATTAAAAACGATAAAAAAAATTTTCTTAATGTTTTTCGGACAACGACTGTGGGTTAAGTATGTGAAGAAGGAAAATTTTATTTTTAAAAAATATAAGCAAAGTCAACATTCTCGTCAAAAGCAGGATGTGCATATATCATTTCGTCAAAAAAAAAAATGCAAACATTATTGGCTAACTTGGGATATGAAAGATGCAAAATTTGAAATTAAAGCTCGATTTTGCATTTTTAATATTTATATTTTATTAATTTATTTGAATTTATTTTAAAATTTATACCAAATTAAACTCTTTAACCAAATTAATGGTTAAATTAGAAAAATAATTATGCCTTTTATCGAAAATTAATCATATACAAAAAATATATAGTTCTCATTTTTATATTTAAAATATATTAAAAATAATAATTTAACCTATTCTTACATGAAAAATATCTTCCCCCTTTCCCTCTCACGAAATGCTTTATCATAGGAATCAGTTATAAAAAAAACATTCTACTACGAACCACAGAATCAACAAACCCATCTAAACCATTGTTCAGTTGGGATGAAGAAGGGAAGGAAAAAAAAAAAGATAATTTGAATTAATTTCCATTCCATCGCTGACTATAAAATATAATTTGTATCGGGATCTAGGAACTGTAGGAAAGCGAAACTCATTGCCGCTTTACAATGGGAGAGCCATGACAACCAATGCCGAGTCGCATTTTTGTGTCTTGGATCCCTTCCGACGGCCCCAGGCGACTACTGTATATAAAGGTGGCTGCCACATCAACCACGAGAGTCATGTGGGTTTCAAATTGAGAGTCGTCAGAAATTGACCTGTATTCACCGTCAGACCACCAATTAAATTTTGCACTATTATTAAATTTTGGAGTTATTCCGGGGTTCAGCTCGCCTACGCTTGGTCCTTTGCATCACGGGTCAGTATTGCACAAAAATTTTTTATTAGGTATATAATTTGTTATAAGGTATAAATGTGGTAAATATGATAATAGATATTATAAGTATCAATATCAAAATATTTCTAACATCTATGGTTATAAGAAAGCAAATTCTTATTTTTCATTTAAACTTTTTCCCCAAATTCAAATTTTTATATTTTTCAAAAGTATAGCTTTTTTTATGTAATGATGCATATCATTATTCGTACTATAGGACATAAATTAGATATTGTTTACAATTTATATTATATTTTATGGCAAATATAAAATCTTATATAAAATAAGAGCAAAAGTAGAATCGAACTTTCGCGTTTCCGCCTTCTTCTTATGTATATTAAACGAGAAAAAAATAATCACTTTGTCAAAATTCTAACTTCCAAATGCATTTTAAATTAATTCAGTAGATATAAAAGTAAAAAATTAAGTCCAATGCCTTAATTCTGCCCCAGCCTTTCTATAAGATCAAAGAGCTTCAGACCGTAAAGAATTCAGAAAAAAAATGGGTTTTTCATGTTCTGAATGTATCCAGAAAGCATCAGAAAGTAACTTTTTTTTCAATGTAAACTTTTATAGATTTACCAATAAGGTATTTTTAATCCAATGATTTCTTTTGCATAGTTTTCAAAATAACGCTTCTGTTGACCCTATTCTTATTTGAATAATATCAAATAATTTATTATTTACAACAAATCATTCCTTTCTTTCATAGAGCGAGGTGCATAGCAATTTTTTAATTCAATTTAAAGCCCAAAAATATGGGAGTTATGTCCCTATTTACATCTTCATTGAAAGAAATTATTATATAGCAAAAGTTCTTCAATGCATTAAGAACTAACCGATTACTGGAAAATATCCCGCATTAATTGCCATTTATATATAAGAATAGGAAAGAGCAAAGGGGATGTTTGGGAAATTTTGATAAACCTAATTCTCGGTTTTGAGATTGTAATGTTTCGTATGTAAATATTAGAAGCTTTAGCATAAAAGCTATTTATAAGAATGCGCCCTTGGTCAGTACGTTTATCCGGCCGTCCGTCCGCCGTTTGCACGATAACTTAAAACCGGATTAGCTTTTTCAAATTCTGTTTTCAGAGATTTTTCTATCAAAGTCTTAGCTCGGCCGTATCAACTTTTCAGAATTTTTCGTGGATCCCTTCAAGTCGAATTCACGTGCTAAAACAGTGACTGTAAAGAATACCAAGATAAAGGCATGTCATATAACAATCGATTTGTCAAGAATGGATATATTGTTACTTTTTGTTCATCTTTTAGGTATTATTGACATCGGCACGCGCACGTGAAATCGCTTTGTTGACGTACCATTGCTCATAAATTATATCCAATGACGTATATTAAAGATAGACTCCGAATCCTATTGTTGTAACTTGAAGCAAATTGGGAAGCTCCATGCCCATAACTGTCATGGCCGAAAGTGAGTGAAGATAATGCAAAAGACATGGCTAAACAGAAGAGTAACTGATTAATAATTTTTTCATACGCCGATCACGGAGTGATAAGTTTATCTTTTCGTTTACTTTGTTTTTGAAGTATTTTATTATATTTTATAAACAATTTTTCGATCATGGTTTCAATTTCAATTTTGTTTCGATTGTCTATCGGTAACGTATTTTCATTTTAGTTACGTATTTTTGATTTATTTTTGTGGAAAATGATTCCTGATTCTTTTTCTTGTTTGTTTGTACAGTTGTACGCAGTTTAACTTTGAGGAATGGTTTTGAATTAATTATTTCACGGGCCCAAAATCTTCAAAAACAAAGCAGCCAGACAGCTAATTACTCCACGGCTCACTCCTGCCCAGAACTATCATGGCTCAATTTGCTTCACTTTTTGCCGCTGTTAACAATAGGATTCGGAGTCTATCTTTAATATACGTCATTGATTATATCATTGCCCGTTCGTTCCCTTCATAATTTCTACATTTTTTAAAGTATAAGATTGAATTTCAGAATGTACCTTACTATGGGCATCTTCCCTATTTAGTTTCATTGGTGCACTAGGGTCGAAATTACGGGGGGTGGAATTCAGAGAGGACATATGTGCTATTTAGGTACGTAAACGAGCGAAATTCCATATACAGATACTTTTAGGCAAGATCTACATTACTATGATGTTTAGGCCCAATTGTTCCAGTGGTATCGGAATTGCGGGGGTGGCAGTCACTTGGTCGTTAGAACTAAGGCAACATATGGCATATGATATGTCATTCCATCAGAAATGATGAAAAAGATAAGATACGAACTTTTTTACATTTTCTACACACCACGTTCGAGAAAATCAGCTTTTTTATTAAAAAAACTTGGGGGGGGGGGGGAAATAGTGGAAAAAAAGAGGGAAAAAAAGATGACCGCAGAGTCTGCTACTTGCCTGACCCTACTCGGGGAGAGTAATTTCTTGTTAATAAATGTATAAATGTATTTCTGCTTCACTTGCTAAAGCTCCTCCTTGGAATGTTTACAATATTTTATTTAAATTTATATTACTTTGTGATATGATAGCTTAGTGATAAAGCTTAAATACTGGTAGCACATTTTGGAGGCAATTGTAATAAATTTATTTTGTGTGGATTTGGATTTTTTTCACTAACTGTGTGTATTCCAGCTATATCGTCTACAGTTTCTTAAATAGTGGCTTTGACTGGTGCTCGTTGACAACATGATTATGGTGGAAACTTTTTTTTTCCTCATTTTTTCCTACTTCATTAATCTGTCAGTTATCTGTCAAACATGTCAGAAATAAAGGGAAAAAGGGTGATTCAAAAAATGGAGAAAATGTAAGGAAAAAAAAAACAAGGATAGTCTTTCTCTGATATTTCAATTACTGCATATGAAAACACCATTATCACATACACGCAAATGAATCTTATGAAAGATTTAAAATCAATCAATGAAACCAAATGTGTGTGCTATTTCACTTTGCTTTGATAAGATTGAAGTGTTAGATACACAAATAACTGAGGGCAATGCCTTTATCCATAGAAGATGGCTATAATATACATTAAGCTTTATAGGGATTGCCGTTTCGAAAGGTTATTCGCAGCAATTAAATAATGCAACAAATTCAATTATAATGCAGCAATCATAAGAATTTTCACCGTGTATTTTCTCAGTGGGTTACGCTGTCAGTATATCTGAAGATTCCGATAGGGCCTGTCAATATTGGTTCTGATTAAATCAATATTCATACCAAATAAAATCTTGCAAATATTCCACGAAAGAACTTTAGATGCAATAAAGCGATCCTCGCGTGCGCATGCCCATGTCAACAATTCTTAAAAGATAAACCGAAAGTAACAGTGTATTCATTCTTGACGAATCGATTTATATGTCAGGCCATTTTCTTGGTATTCTTTACGGTCACTGTTTTAGCACATGCAATCGACTTTAATGAGTCCTCGAAAAAGCCTGAAGAGTTGATACAGCCGAACTAAGTACTTAACGGTCACATTTCTGGAAACAGAATTTGAAAAAGTTAATCTATTTTCAAGTTATCGTGCACGACCGGACGGATAAACGTAAAGACCAAGCGTGCAGTCATATAAGTAGCGTTTACCTAAAGCTCCTAATAACCATATAGATGCCAGTGGGACTTTTAAGATACACTAAAAGGCATTATTTTTCTGTTATGTAAGAAATAAAAATAACTATTTGCACATCTATGCCAATTAAAACAAGTTTCATAAGCAATGGGATCAAGTTTTTGAAGTTTATAGACAAATTGGCCATACAAAACGCTACAGATCCGGTTTATTTGCGAAGCACGAACTTGATGAGATGCTGGCTTGTCTTGTAGGCTAAAGATAGTAAAAAAAAAGAAACAACCCACAACAGAGTCAATGTGTATGCGTGTATGTGTCCGTAAGGAGCGTATCTTTCTTCTAAATCTCCTTTCGTTCTCAATGGGCCCGTATCCTATTAATCGGTATCTTCCATGGTTTGTATGTTAAACCGACTATAGAGGACCATTTTTTATTCACAAAAATCTACTAAAACAATTTTCAGGCGTTTGAGTGAGATACATCGTAATAAAGTAAAATCAGTCCGAGATGCAATCGTCATAGTCGTGAAGTTATGATTTTAATTTTTGAGTTTAATTCTGTTTTGGGCTTGAATTTTTATGGCAGAATAAACAAAAAAAATAAATTTTAAATAACGAATATCAGTCACGAGAATCCATAACGACATTAACACCCACTAGCGAAGAAGCATGATCGCCCGCAAATGATATTCGTTGACTTAGAATTTTTTCTGATTTTTAATGTGAGTTTCTTAATTATCGAAATAATCAAAATGAAGGTGATTGATGGCTCGGGAAATAGGGAAACGTCTTTCTGTGTTCTCTACTGTGTAGACAAGTTTTGCCTATGGTCTTCTAGACCAGATGGGCTGGGGCTCGCCCGAAAACAACAATGTGTAGACAAGTTAAAAGCTCGAATTTACATCACAAATTTTCATTGTAAAATAAGCTCACACTTAGATCATTATAGAGGCTGTTTACACATGTCTTTTACAATTTAAAAAACTTCCTATGGGAAAAAACTAATTTCTTCATAATGCGAAACAAACATTAATAGAAAGAGATCCTAAGTGAGACTCAAACAGCCAAGCTGAGACATAAAAATAGAATTTGCCCACGCTTTCAGTATTCTCAAACTCTGTTTTATTTATTCCCATTTAGTGATCTTTTTATCATTGCTTTTAGATGTCTGTAAGTATTTATTAAACCTATTTTTTATGTTTGGAATATAAATATCGGGTTTCTTTTCAAAATTATCCATAACCTATCAAAAGTAATTGATGGTTAATTCTATTGTAAACAAAAGAAAACATGGTGTGGGATGAAAAATTCTCAATTAAGTATGACTTTCCTAAAATATGATTCCTTCCAATTTTAAAGAACACAATAGAGATGCAAACAAAAAAATCTAATAAAACCATTTCGTCAGAAAAACAATCGAATAATTTTAGTTTATCTTTTTTATTGTTTATTCCTCTTCTTAAAAACTAAGCCATGTATGAGTTACATTGTGACACTGGGGTCGAAATTTTCAATTTTGTGTATTTTTTGAACTACTTTTATTTTAAAGGGAAAAAAATAAAACGTTTATTAGGAAACTAGTTCACAGTCTGGAATCGAACCCTCCAACTGAACAACTTCGTACCATTCAGTTGCTGGATTTTGTTAAGTGGTATGTCACAATTTAAGACAATGAGAAAGACAAAAAAGGCTTTTTCGAAAATTGATTCGAATTATGTATATAACCGAAAAAAAAGCCGAGAAATTATTTATGATAATATTACGAAAGCAATGTCCTTTCTTTTAGCGAAATAAAAAGATAAATATTTATTTTAAATAAAATTGATATTAAGGTTTAACCACGGATTAGCAAATTGCACCTTTAATAATTGAAGAGAGGTGTAGAAGGTAGGAAACCGCCATCAAAGTGTTTGTTCTGCTTATTAATATCGATAACGAATGAATTTGGCGTTGCATATAAATTAAGTAGAAAAACCACTTTTTTCACTAGAGGATACCATCAAGTTCTCGTCTCTTTAACATTCAACAAAGTCAAGGATCCGAAATGTTGACGTTCACGATTTCATTAACTCTATTTTATGTTCATCTTTTTTTTGTTCATTCACGCCTTACGGGTTTTATTAGAAAGGGGAACCCCTCTGCTTATATTATATATGATATTTAGAAAAAACTTCAGTTTTATAAGATTTTCATCACGGTCTAGAGCCCAACGAGTGCACTCACTGGAAAATTACTGCCTTTGGATTTAATGGAAACGTCAAGCTGAAAATCAGATACAGTTATTTGATTAAATCTGTATTTAATGATTTAAGAATTTTTCATTTGGTTTTCTGTCGTTTTTAGTGTTAAGAATTTATATATTAATTATTTGAGCACGAAATCAGAGATTATATTAAAAATATTATACAGAAATAGCTTATCTTGAAGCACTTTTATTGACTCATGTAGCGTTTACATCAGCTCAAGTCATTTTGCTCTCTATTCACTTCTAAGCAATTAATTCGATAGGTCAACTGAAAAATTTGTCCCTTCATTGGCCGAGACTATTCATCTCTCAATGCAAATATCAACACAAATGCTCAAATGCTATACTTTAAGAGCATAAGCTTTAAGCATTTCTCTCTCTCTCTTTGCATTCATTACTATTATTAAGTTTAATGCATTCGTAGTCTCGATGTCTCTCACTGAATTAGTGAAGGGAAGAGAAAAGAGGTTACGATATGGCTGAAGATAAATTCTACAATCGGTGTCTACATTGTAAATTTCACACGAATCGAGTCCATTAAATCGACACCGTTAGTTAAAGGCATTCATTAAATTTGCTAATTCATTTAAAGGTAATGTAGAACGAGCAGTTCAACAACACAAGCTTTGTCGCTCATTAAAAACTGCATATAAAGTATTATCAAAGAATCTTAATGTAGTCTAAAAGCCTATGAATAACGATATATTTTTAAATTTTCTATACATGTACTAAGGGCTCTATGCAAATCAGGTTGTAAACATAAAACTTTGCGACTTAATGCTAAATTTTAAAAAATAGAAAAGTTTCTCACGTAAAGGGAAATGCACTTCTTTTCCCAGTTAAATAATTAATTGCGAAATTATTTAATTATACAGGTTCTTTTTAATGACGAAATATTAGGGAATAAGAAAAGTGCTTCCTATTTAAATAACACATATTTTTCATAAAAAAGTAATTACTTATATAACTTGCTTTGAGGAGATGGCGCTATTCCGAGCTTAAATGATGCGAGTTTGAAATAGCGTGTCATTTAAAAAAAAATTGTAAAGTTACTGATAATTGAATTTTCTTAAACATGTTTGAACTACAACTCCATTCATTTCATTATTTATATTTCCAATTTATTTGATCTAGACCCCTATGGAATTTCTCCGTCTCCTGACCCAAATAGTTCTCGACTCTCGTTATCTTTCTACCTGCTATCGAGTCCGAAGGAAATATTTCTCCATAAGCAATGCGCTCGACTTGCTCGCAATTGTCGTACCTTGTTAACAATTACACACAACCGACTAGGCTGGTGACGTAATTTCCTCTCGTTAGGACCCATTCATGAGTGCCCGTTCCACTTAGGCAAACAGTGCTGGCCGATGACTCCTTCTTCTATCTTTAGCCTTGTCCAGTCAAATCTCGTCTCGATCGCCATTCAAAGCCACAGATAACCCCATTGTCAATTTTGATATAGGGGCTAATTTGAAAGATCTCTTTATATTGTTGTTGCTCACTATGTTAATGTCCTATTCCTTTCTGTTCTTTTCCATCCCCTATGAGACTGTAACACTAAAACCGTTTCCTAATTTAGAATTTAAGAACAATGGCTTCTCGCGTTACCATCCGTGGGGACCGTTTTTCTCCCTCTTTTACTCGTTGTTTAATTGCGTTTAAGCATAAGTAACATTTATTATTACTGTTGCTGTTGACATTACTTGGCTTAAATCGCCACTATTTACGCCAATTTGTGGGATATGATTATGTATAAAGAATTAATAATCTGAGAATAGCTTGCTAACTGGAAACTGTCATCCTGTTTAAGATGAGCATATACATAATGTAAAATACATAAGAAACATCTAATATAAAATTTAAAAAAACATTGTCAAATACAGTATAGATAATCTTCCTTAGTCTAGCTAAAATTACACAATAACCATAATAAAAATTGGCCTACAAAAAATTGAGACGCATTAAACTGAAATCTAAGATAACACTAAAGATCTTTAAATTCTATAGCGTTAAGAAATTTTTAATGTACAAGTACTTTCATGCAATTATTAACCAAAGATTTTGATGTAGAAATAATCAATGAGCTATTACTAAAAAAAATTGCAAAATTAAACGTTGTAGATTGTGGTTTGCTCTACTTAAAAAAAATCACACGATTGTATTTTATGGCAAAATGATTTAATTTTCCTCAAACTCCTTTATCTTCTCTCTTAACGGATACGAGAAGTTTCTTGGAAACAGTTTGGCAATCACTGCTAATAAAAAGTGGAATATGAGAAAGCACATTTATTATCCTAGTAAAAATATGACTTAAACGGCTCGAAATTGAAAATCCGGATTCTTTACTGAATCAACAGATAATGGAAACGTTAATTAAGGGAGGAGGTTCCAGTAAGAAGCAGGAACCACCTTGACGCGCACACTCTCTCACACACAGAAATACACACACACACAACTCCCAAAGAATTATAAGAAAATTAACACAAAGCGCTATTTTTTGGGTAACCTGAGAATTTAAAAGAAAAAATTAATTTCGGTCATTTTCTCAACCGCGATAAATGTCATTGTCATAGCCATTTACACGGCCGCACTATAATTTTATCGGCTAGTGGAAATCCTATTTATTATCTATAGAGGTAGATAAATTGATAAAGTAGTAAATAGGAGGCCGTATTATTTTGCCAAATCGCTAGACCATAAACAATCGCATTTATTGATTTCGAAGTCACAAAAATGAGATATTGCAAAATGCCATTTCAGAATATAAAATGATTTTGTAATAATTCAATTTAATATTTATTTTGTTTATTGATTCTAGATAAAAATTTCTGTTGCCCTTAAACTGTTTATAATTCGTTTTGTTCGTACAGTCTTTATCAATTTTTTAAAATTGATTCGGAACGATCTTACTCTTTTTATGAAATGCCATAACGTCGAATTTAGAAGATTTTTAGGATGTCATGATATCTTATTTGTTTTTAAACTTGTGTGAGGTTTTACTCAATATGTTCTTTTATCTTATAGAGTGTGTCTCAAAAGTTTAGGTAAACATGAAAATTATGAGTATTTTCGGAACAATAAAAAACGCAAATACACTTCATTTATAAGATATTAATTTATACACTAATAAACATATTTAAATTTAAAAATAATCATTTTAAAGAACTAAAATAAATTAAATTACCAATATTTATAGACAGAAGTCCCATAAGTTTGGGTAGTGTGAATATTTTTTCACATGAAATAAACTATTAAACATTTCAATAATCTATTGTTTTTCCATTTGATTGAGTACCTTTAAAAATACGATTTGGCATTGAATTAGTAAGGGTTTGAAATTGTTCTGGTGAAATTTCTAGCCAACAATCAATGACTATTTTTCCAACTCTTTCACAAATTAAAAGTGGCGTTTGTTGGCATACACTTCGCAAGCCAGGATACCCAAATGGATCCAGGCTTCGCGATAGCCATTCTCCTGACTACGTTATTAGGATCGCTAAGCCACTTTGAAATTGACTTTGACGCATGAATCGAGGCCTAGTCATGTTGGTTGGTTGGTTGGTTTGGTTTGTTTGGTATTAACGTCCTTTTCAACTGCCATGGTCATTTTAGGACGGCGTTATAGGGGCCGCAAATTTTGCCTCGCAAGGGTTCTTTAACGTGCAGCCGACTACACGGGACCAACGGCTTTACTTCCCTTCCGAAGGAAGTGCGTGATCTCAAGATTTTCCCCCCTGAAAAAATCCTCGTCGTCCTCGGCCGGGGTCGAACCCGCGACCTCGAGCATCAGAGGCGATCACACAACCACTGAGCCACTGAAGCCGATCCTGTCATGCTGAAAAATCCCGATGATTCACTTAATATTACAACAATGTTCTAGTCTTCTAGAACAACCTGATAGTGTTCAGATCTCTGGTGACCACATATTTTGACAATTTCAGATGCATCACTAAACCCAAAGCAAGCCCCAAACATTAATGATCCTCCACCTTGCTGCCTGCTGTAGAGTTCTTGGTGTTCTTCCATGCCAATAATGTCTCCATCCATCAGATCCCGTCGTGATTGAACTTTTTTCATCACTAAACAGCATCTGCATCCATTCCATCTTGCCAGTTCAGTTCTGACCAGGTCTAGCTGGCACTCTGGTGCTTAGCTGTTAGAGAAAGTTTTTCTTCTTTGCGGTGACAGAAATATTAGAATTCTTCTCGTTGTATTTCTCGAACAGATCTGTTTTGTTGGCTAGCAAGTCGAGCAATCATGCGATCATCTCTACAAGAAGCGATTATTGGACGGGCTGATCTTTGTTTTGATTTGGAAGATGGATCTTTAGAAAGAATTTGTAAATTACAGATAAACTTTTTTTAAATTCTTCGCAATTTCTAACTTCTGATTGACCTTGTACTTTTTGTTTCCATATAAGAGCAAATTTCGAAGCAGAATATTGTCTTTGCTTGGGAATTTTGAAAGCATCAATTGGTTATGCAAGTGATAGTCATCTGTAGATATTTAAGTCAACATATTGGCAATTCCATTATAAAAATAAGGTGTGAAAATGATTTTATCCACATATTATCTAAACTTTTGGAGCAACCTACTTACATAAATTATTTGCATGTTGTTAGGTTTGGAATATGTTTATTAAGGCATAAGTAAAAATTTTATAAATGAAATAGATTATTATCTTTGATTTATTATAAAAATATTTACACTTTTCATATTTACCTAAACTTTTGGGACACTTTGTATAACGGTGCCTTCTTTTCGTCTTTGTAATGATAAATTTTTTGTTAATTTGCGGCATTTATCACTATTCTTCGTTTCAACGTTTGATTAGTTTTTTTACTATTTTTTTTAAACTTAAACAATGATTCTGACGTTTTTCATTCTTCTTGTAATGCATGTAAACGTCTTGTAAAAAAACAATGTGATTGGCAATGTATTTTGTATGATTTTTTTTTTAAAGTGTGACCGTGTTCATATTGTTTTGGCATTCGCACTGTTATATGAAATAAATAAATAAATAAATAAATAAATAAATAAATAACACCAATTAGGGTATTAATTTCTTACCAGATCCTAGGGTATTAATTAGGGGATTCTTACCAGATCCTAGGGTATTAATTTCTCAGAATTATTTAACTAGAAAGTAGTTATAATCACTGAATGAACAGATATTCAGAAATGTCGATTTTTTTTTACCGGATATAAAAATCTAAAAACATCTAATATTTTTGTAATTATTTTAAAAATAGCATTTGAAAGTATTTCTTAATATTGAATTGAATTACAGTAAGAATTTTAATTTAGATCTACAACCATAAGAAAATTCCTCAAACTCCAATTTAAATTTTGCTCAGAATTCCTCTTTCCTTCTCTTGATCTTGGCCAACATCCGATCAATTTGCTCCCGATAGATCTCCAACCACACCTCGAGAAGTTCTCTATCGCACGTTAGATTGGCGAAGGTCAGTCAAGATGATGGAGGAGAAACTAGAAACCAGCCCCTCCCCCTTAACAAAAAACAACAACACCGAATGAAAATAGGGATATTAGGGGTTGGAGAAATGGGCATTTCACCGGAGGTTAGACCCCGTTAGAAACAACCAATCGCCTGGGGAGGCGACGGAAACTTTCTCTCACTCCATTCTCTCTCACCCTTGCTTCCTACTTTTCCATCGTGACGTAACCCATGCGTAACAAAAGGTGATCACCTTTCTATTTTATAGGGAAAGTATAGCCGACTCGGAGAGATAAAGACCTACCGAAAAGAGACTCAAAGAACACCGTGGTCCGAATTTCTCGACATATCAAGATAGTAACCATATACAGAAGGGAAGCTCATCTGGAGGTGATATACAATGTTAAAGTAAGAAAAGCACTTTTTTATTATATATAGCAATTTTTTTATATTATATAAAAGTTTCATTTCTAGATTAGTTTTCTACAGATATTTCTTAACTCGGGTTCCATTCCATTGCGTTTAACCATTGTGTTACAACTCTATATATTATAACGTGGGAATATAAAGATTTGTTTTCTATAAGAGATCAAAAACAATGACTATTCTTTCTCAGACTCTATAATGATTCTTATAATTCTTAAAACATCCTTTCAGCACCCTTCAGATTTACGTATCTTAAGTTAATAAGTTTGTAAATACGCGATTGATTTAGTTTTTCATGATTTTTTATCTATGCTTGGAGCAAACGAAATTACAATTCGTCATATTGAAATTAAGCATAAATTTGACTAATTTATAAAAACTTAATTCATTTCTGCTTCTTGTAAAAATCGTCTTTTTAAACGCCTAAATCTTTTCATCAACCGCCATATCAATTTCTTTTCATATTTAACATAAAATAAACAAACAAAGAAAGAGAAACCTCATTAAAAATGACCAAAATCTTAATTTACAAAAAAAAATAATAATAATAATAATAATACACATTGTGTTGTCAATTGATGAGTTCCCATCCACATACTAAACCAGTCGTATCTCCTATCCTTATGGGTTCACACTTGCAAAGATATAATTAGCGTCCGTCAAATGGGATTCCCCTAGATAACAAACAAAAGGAGAAAGCAATTTTTTTAATGTTCCGTGTATATTTTTTCTATCTCTTCTCTTTTTCCTAAAAAAAAAAAAGATTGCCAGTGAATTTTTTTCTTGGTCTTTGTTTCTAATTGTAATTGTAGCGCCGACTTGAGACACTTTCTCCCACGCCTCTGACCTCATCGTCGGTAGCGCCGACATTTTTACTCCACTGACCTGGTTGGGAAAAGGTTCCTCGAGATAGGATCGTTTCTATACACCCTCACTTTCTTTCTCTTTCTATGAAGAAATTTTAAAAAGCGAAAACATGAGAGCCGAAGTCATGAAAAGATTCAAAATATTAGTGCATGTGGAGATGTTAATTAAGAGACAAAGATGTAATACGTCATTTTAAAACTGCTGAAAAAAAATGAATGAATATTATAAATTACTTATTTCATAACACCACTGAAACCATTTGTTTACAATTGTAAATAATTATATAAAAAAGTTTCCTTCTTTCTGATTTAATTACTCTTTTCATGTCACGAATGCTTAGTACTCATAAATCTTCCCACAAAAAAATTTTCCCCGCTTAATATTCTACTTCAGCTTAGTGATGAAACATTGGAACCTTTCTTAATATGAGTAAAAAGAACCTAAACTGAAATCTTAGATTGTAATCAGAAAAAATAAAGAAAAAGTTATCTTCCACAACTTAATTTGGAGAATAAACACAATTATCTATTTTAACATTCACTGTTGTGACCTTATTCTTATATAGTACTCCCGGGCTATTCAAAGAAAGCAATGATTAAAAGAAAGAACGGAGTCCTAGAAAGCCATCAATTCAAGTCAATAATTTTGTGATATTAATGAAGTTGAGCAAGAGAAAGAATTGAATGGCTAATGAGAAATGGTTCCTTCTGGATGAAAAACTTTTCGAATTCCGGTTAGTTACTTATTAACGTAGATTTGTTCTTTCCGCGTAAATGGACATCCAGTCCACTCTAAATTCAGAACCCTCGATTTCTATAATTCCGTCTTTTCAAAAGATGTCAACGTCTTTTGGACTGAATGTCAATTATCGAAGAAAGGAATTCACGAAAGGGCCAAACAATAATAACTAGGCGACACGAGGAGTTGTTTCACTCTCAGCAACCAATGAAATGAATTTTTTTGAGGAAAGCCGGTTTAATTCTTAAGGTGAATGTCACTTAAGTCTTTTCGTGTCTTTCTCTTTCCTGTACGCATTTGGCATTGTGAAGACATTTTACCGAAATTAATTAAAGTTTATGGCACGCAATTAGAGAAGATTTATGAAGTTAACGAACATTATGAGGAACTTTTATAAGCTATTTTCCTCGTTTCTAATATGACTGTTGAATGAAATATTCATGAGTGAATGAAAAATTCATGTGAATTCAGAATTTGATCAAATCTGAAGAGAAAGATCTTACAATTATTTTTATATCAATTGATTATATTTTAATGTGATGATAATTATATAAGGTTACTCCAATAATATTAATCGTCCCTATCAACGACGATACATTCAGAAGCACGATTCTGTACTATATCATCTTGAATCATTAATTACATCTAGGAACAAGCAAAAGGTTCATTACCATATTTCATTAGCGAGACAACATAGTTTCTAGAATTGTTCTGAATTAATGTCCACTTAAAATTTTGAAAGTCTTCACTAATCAGTCTATTTTATTGATCTAAGGAGTTTAAATGATTAATTTTAAATTTAAATATGGTTAGTCTCCTTTTAATGGGGAAAATCGTAAAATTAAAATTTAATAAAAACAAAAAAATAAAGTCACCAATCTTGAACAACGATGAAGAAACTTGTAAGATGGAAGAAAACTTAAACGATGTAGTCTATTGAAGATGTTGTTGATAGTAGAAATAAATTTAGTCTATTGAGAATGTAGATGAAGTCTTGTGAAGATAATATTGATAGTGGAAAACGATAATCTCGAAGGAAGTGTTGGTTTTGAAATACAGATGAAATTTTGAAGAGGGTGATCCAAATATTTGGGATAAAATTTATATAAAACGTTTTCGAGAATATTTCTCATCATCAGTAGGATAAAACATTTTTGAATGGTGAAAACAGTTGAAATAAGAATTTAACAATTAAATTGGATAACCCTCTTCAAAATTTCACCTGTATTTCAAAATTAAATTTTCTTCCATCTCGCAAGTTTCTTCATCGTTTTTCAAGATTGGTGACTATTTTTTTTTTTATTAAATTTTTATTTTACGATTTTACCCATTAAAAGGAGACTAACCACATTTAAATTTAAAATTCAGTCTATTTATTTATGGTGTTTAATTAACTCTACATATCGATATAATACTGAACTAGTTCTAAAAACATAAAACTAGTTCATAAAAGAAAAACATTTTTTTACCTCAATTTAATGAAATAAAAAAACTTAATAATAAACCCAATTACCCATTAATATTTTAACATTATATGTATTTCTAGAGGACAAACTACCCAATTTTTTCATAAAAAAACAATTTACTATAAAAACAAGTCTTCTAATCGATATTGTAAATATTTATCTCTTATTTAAAAAAAAAAACGTTTAAAAGATCAGCTTTAAATGTTTTTTTAAATAGTCACTAGTCATAATATAACCAACTGAAGTATCATAACCCATAATTTAAAGTATTTTTTGTCTTTAAAATGGCAAAGTAAAAGAAAAGAAACGGATCAATAGTAAAGCAATACGACTCAGCTTTAATATAGTGATCCGTCTCTTTTTCTTCATCTCTAGAACAATACAAGGCCCAACACAGTACAAAACGGAAAAGTTCTCACAATACACAAATAACAATTTCTCTTCGTGTTAAATTGCTAGGCATTGTTTTGGACGTGAAATTGACATGGGCCCCACATATTAAAAACATATGTAGCAGATTATCGAGAGTAATCTTTCTATTGCGACATTTAAAAAACCTAATTCCAAAGTTGTTTTAAAAAATGCGTATTTTGCTTTCTTTAATAGTATTATCCTATATGGTATTACCCTATGGGGTAATGGACAGGATGTTAAAAACATATTATTGTTACAAAAAAAGGCAGTAAGAATTATATCTGGCTCCCACTCCTTAGCTCACTGTAAACCTCTTTTTGTTAAAGAAGGTATACTTACTGTAATAAACTTATATATCTATACTTGCTTGGTCAGGCTTAAACAAAATCTAAATGATTATTCTCCAAGAAATAAAATTCATTCATATGTAACCAGAAATTGCCAATACCTAGATCAGCCTTACTGCAGACTAAATAAGTCTCAGAACTGGTACTCTTCGATAAGTATCAGGATGTTCAATAAATTGCCAACTACCAGTCATGACGTTAATCTAAACAAATTCAAATTGGTTGTATATGACTGGCTTTTATCTAATCCATTTTATGATATTCAGGAGTATCTGAACCTTTCAGAAATTCTTATTAAATTCTAAATTAAATAACTCTTAAGTTTATTTTTTTACTGTATTCCTGTACATTCCTGTTATTCTTACCATGTACCTTGACATATGCACTGTATAGTGTTTTCGACTAATAAATTGTATTAGCTCTTCATTTCCACCGAGATATAATCTTACCCATCCTGTTGATCATATCGATGACTTTGAAGTCATATGATTTTAGAAGTCAAGACTTTTCCCAAAAAATAACATCATCGATGGAAAATACGAAGGATAGGAAGAGACATGTTACTTATATTGATGACAGCAAAAAACTTGAAATATAACTATTGGAAAAACATTTTTGGTCTGAAATTCATTTTTATAGTAAATTGTTTTTTTGGTTTGTTTGTTTTAGGGAAACTTGTGCATAATTTGTAGTTATATTCTATATAATTTATTAAAATGCTGTATGAGCTGTAACAAATGAGGCGTTGCGGATATGAAGGACGAGCTAAACATAAAGCCTGTTTCACAATTAAAACGCGAGAATAAGCGGTAGCTCGAATCTACTACATGAGCGGGCGGTGGCATTCCGCATACATTGCGGAGGCGTCGTGAAGTTTCCGTTTTCAGTTCACAATTAAATATGCGATCACAAGAAGTCACTTACGATTGGTCTATTTGAGGTTATAAAGGCACTCTAGTGTATTATAAACGAACGTTTTTCTTTAAAATTAATGACCATTTTTGTTTTTCCTAACAAAATCGATGTATTGATAAAAACGAGAGAGACTTCCAGTAAAACTTCCATGTATATGTTCTTTCAAATATACATGATCAGTATATGTGGTCATTGGGTTTCGATCCCCCCCTCCCATCATTTTTCTCTTTTCCCGCAAACCCTTCGAATATATCGATGTTTTAAAAAAATAATTTCATAATAACATACTGGTCGCTTAGGCTTTCCAACTCTAATTTTCATTTTGTATACATATTATAGACATATTTATTGTACCTTTTTTGTTTTTGTTACTTTATCGTCGCATTGACTGGGTAATTAATCGAGGGCCGAGCGATGCCATCGATGTTGATTAAATAATCGATGTTTTCATCCTGTATAAATCTTATACTATACCCGAAAAACTTGTCAACTAAACGCCTTAAATTTATCTGAAATATATATCGAATATTTGTAAATATAGATGTTTCATTCATCGGGGAAAATATTATTATTACGATTCAAATGTGCTTCAGTAATGAACAAAATGTAGCCGATTACTGTGTTCGAATTTCCCAGGATTACTGTGCAAAATTCGATTCTGATTGGCTACTGCGTGCGCGGATTCGCCAAATATCTAGACTGCCAGGATATGAGAAATCCGCCCGCAATTTACTTGCGGGACGGAATCCGCGCCTCTTTATTTTTTTGTGAAATGACCGCGTTTGCGGAAAAACCTCTCTACGCGTTGCGGACTCCGCATCCGCCCATTTTCCGCGCGCAAACCCTAATTGTGAAACAGACTTTAAAGCGGTTTTGAATAACACACTTTTAAGTTTATGATCTTTAATTGCGCTCTTAAACTTTGATCATTTTATTTTCAGCCTTCATTTTATAGGAAAGAACAAAAAACTATACCCTCTTTTAATTTTATGTCAGAGAAGCCGAAAAAAAAAATGTTTATTTGGATGAACCAGAATTTTAACCTGAAAACTCATTTCAGATTAAACTTGAATTTCAAAACTTTCACTTTAGATCGGAGATAAAGACAAGGATCTTTCACAATTATTTCAAGTACACTTATATTCCTCGTGTTATTTTTAATAAATCTAATATTTCCGTTATTGAAATAAGGCAATAATCAATATTTGTAAATAATTTTTTTTTATAAAAAAATGGTGGAAAACATAGAAAGGTGAGAAATATATAATAAGGTAAACAAAAAAATTAATGAATGTGGATCCGTAAATGAAGCATTTGAGATAATGCGATATTATATTAAGAATTACCAATGACCCGCTTGTTCGTATCCAAAATCATTTCTTCCGTTTCTTTTTTACAGTGTCTGAGAACTGATAAGGCAAGTCGCTTTTAAATAATACTGTCGCATGAACAAGGTCAAAATAAAAAATTTTTTAGACAACGAAGACTATGTGGACTTAGCAATGCGCTCAAGTCTTGTTAAATTCAGCAAAAGTAAATTAGCTTATGCTTCATAAAATACCATTCTTAGATGAGAGCACTGATTTTGTTTTTATTTCTTTTTAGCCACACTGTATTTCCGTAATCTCTGGCGAATCTTCACATAAAATTTCTATCACCACGCCATATTATATCATCAAGTGATCCATATTCATTAGAATCTTTTTGCATTTTTTGCGTATTGTTATCCAGAAATATTTGACCATTTTTAGGTCACTGTAAATTTTGGAGCTGATTGTCCACATACATGATAGAAATCAATACGCGTAGGAATTTAGTGATTTGAAGGGCAGCCTCTTTGACATAGATAATGGTGAAAAATACTTGTAAATTAAGTAATAACTGTTTTGCTAATATCTCCAGTTTCTCTTTATTACTTAATTTCCAAATGCATGTG
Organism: Rhysida immarginata; assembly: GCA_023313115.1. Lineage (NCBI taxonomy): Eukaryota > Metazoa > Arthropoda > Chilopoda > Scolopendromorpha > Scolopendridae > Rhysida > Rhysida immarginata. The sequence continues at coordinate 3,788,388 of JAHWFO010051442.1, read as the reverse complement.
ACTGCAGAGTATCCTTGCTATCGAACCCTTTATCTCAAAAATGTAGGTTTAAATAGAATAGTAACCAATTCTCATAATTCCTCTTCACTTATCTAAGAATTACAGTAATCGTCTGAAACCAGTCATTATTGTTTAAATGGCTCGAAGAATATGACATTAGATCACTTTCAGTAATTCAACTTCACGTGCCTTGTAGTTTTTCTTTTTAAAAGTTAATTAGAGAAAAACCCGAAATATGTAAGTGGAAATGTGAGTGGCCTGGTTTTCTAAAAGAAAACAAAAAGATTAATAACTTAAGTTTTATATAACTTGACAATGAAGTGATACGCGTCATTCAATCACATCATGAAGAGAAACGTTATATATGAAATGAAGAAATTCAGGCATAATTACTTATCAAGTTAAAGGATCGGATCACAACTTATTATTATATATTCCAATTTTAAAAGAAGGTCGAACAATATTCAACAATTATTATCTACCCTCAATCAAAGCTAGCAAGTTTTCACTTTTTCTCTCCCTTTTAGAAGCAACTGTAATTTTATACCTCTCTACATCCTTTTCTTATCTCTTTGACTTGTACAAACTAAATTTCATGATTATAATAGAGTAGAAAAGAATGAGATCTATGTTGTGCGTGCGCTTAAGTCTACTTGTCTAATGGTGCCAAGATCACAGGGTCAATCCAGTGGAGACGGGACGACTTGGTAGTGGGGCTTCCTCCCGATCAGACCTTTAGTTAACATTCAATTTCCCCCATTCATTCTCTTCCCTCAAGAGAATGCAATCGACCTTCATGAGTTTCCTATTAATTTCATGAAGAAAAAAACCCAACAAAACATGAACAAATAACCACAACAAAAGGTAAACAGTTATTTTCACGAGCTTAAACGAATTCACAATGAACCACGAAGCTTAAACGAAAAATGAAAAATGGAAAAAAAAAATCAAGAACTTTCTTAAGAAGTGAATTGAAATCTATTGTTCTAAAGGAGTAAAAATAACATGTAAAAATTAGATCAATAGAACAGAGAAGCGGATCAAGAAAATAGATTATAAACGGCTTTTTTCATAACAAGAGAATAGAAAATTAAACATTCTTCTAAAATAATAAACAAATAGTCGAAAAACTTCTTAGTACTAAAAATTAACTGATTGACACTCATTTCATTCAGAGAAATACTAAGTATTAATTAGTATTAATGACTTGCGCTACTGAGTCTTCCTTTTAGCAATAATGAACTGATATTTTTTATAACCAAGGTTATTAGTCGTCATATGGCCATTAGTCTTTACAAATAAGTTAAAATTCACGTTTAATTAGCTACATTTCAGCTAAAGCGAACACGGCAAATAGCTAATCAGATGATTAATTACAAATGCATGTCCTAATCTTTTAGCAACTAAAGGTTATAGGCGCTCGCTACAATTGTTCCGAAAGAGGACGGGGGCAAAGGCAAGAATTCCATTTCTAGGACATAGACACAAACCCAGACTACAATGAAAACACTGGAAATGAACAGTATCTATTGGTAGCTTGTAGTTCGTATAATACCACAGTGTGATGACATCACAAGTCAGACTATATGTTCGAAATATCCTCTGCCCGCGTGACCGCACGCATGAACATGATAGACCATGAATTGTCGCACCTTTCCATAGATTCTGATGACGGTTGTGGATGACTTCACAGGTGTCACAACATGCTGATGTATTATGGATTTAGATCGGGCGACCATACAGGCTATGGAATTGGCACATCCCGGTCTATCCATCGATCGTGGTATATACTCAGGATGTTTCAAATAAAGTGTAACAGTGGAATATCTGGAGGAATACACATCGGATAGAAACATCAAAAAAACACGTGTTTAATATTTTTCAAAACGCTAACCAATGATACAAAACTCGATCTCCCATCCCATGAGGATGAGGGAGGAGGGTAAATTTGAAATCTTTAATAGGAACCCCTATTTTTAATGGCACTTTCAGATGGTACATGACATTTGAGAAATGTTTTATTCTTGATGTTTTTTCAATTGATCCAACCGTTTAGGAGATAGAGGCACTGAAAATGTGGAAGTTTTGAACCCATTTTTATCGATAGAGACAAACAGTGACAGGGTGGGTCTTAAAGATATTCTAATTTTCGATGGTCTTTAAGAATCTGAAGTCAGAATTTCAAAAATCCAAAATTTTTAGTACATACGAACAGACTCTGCTTGTGACTAAAAAATTTTTGATTTTTGAAATTCTGACTTCAGATTCTTAAAGACCATCGAAAATTAGAATATCCTTAAAAAAAATTAGGACAGGAATATCCTTAAGACCCACCCTCTCTCTGTTTGTCTCTATCGATAAAAATAGGTTCAAAACTTTTAAAGTTCCACATTTTCAGTGCCTCTATTTCCTAAACGGTTGGATCAATTGATAAAACACCAGGAATAAAATATTTCTCAAATGGAGTGCCCAACCTGAAAATACCATTAAAAGTAGGGGTTCTTATTTAAGATTTCAACCCCCCCCCCCCACACACACACTCACGGGATAGGGATGGGGGTGTCAAGTTTGGTATCATTGGATAGCTTTTTTTAAAATATTAAACACGTTTTTTTTTGTTTTTTTTTTATTTATTTATTTATTTTTGTATGATGCGTATTTTTCGAGTTGCCAAGTTAAATGGGACCAAAACTTTAGTGAGCAAAACTTTCGGTTATATCAATGTGTTTATATGACCTTATTTTATTTATTATTATTTTTTTACTTACTTTGTGGAACCAGTTTGTCTCCTAGATTTACCTTGTATAGATTTGAGTGACTACGATTTAAGAAAAGAAATAATCTCTATAAGATATTTGAAATCGTCTAAATCAAAACGAATGATCAAAACTGATTTTGAATGGATAAAGGGATATTTTAAAATCTGTATAAGCTTATTTATGAAAAGAAAAGGCAAGATATCTAATATATCTGAGGAAAGAAAGAAGTTAGGAAAGCAGAATGAGTGAAAGTTGGAATTATAAAAGTCAAATTTAGATAAATGTTAAAATCGTATGGATGCATTCTAAGAGAAGCGTAACTAGAATAAACAATAATAAATAATTTTTGAAAATTTGGAACGAGAAAAATCATGTGACAGACGAAAAGACAGCATATCTATGTAGAGTGTTCACTTGGTGCAAAAAAAAAGTGTAGATTAGAGAGCAATGTAAGTAATATTAAATTCTATCAATAAGCGATCCTAAAAGAAAGTCTTCGATCACTCCTGTACTTCAACTGAACCTCTACTTCGATTACCGCCACCAAGTCAAAATTTTGACCAAGTGCAATCGATTCGAAAACGATGCAGGTATACGTAGGTGGGTTACGCCGACCTGAAGGCACGTTTTCTCTCGATTTTTGCATAGGTTGCGACACTTCATGTGTGTGTGAGAAATACTCAATGGGATGATTGAGATTTGAAGGGTGCGGGGCGCCCCCGCCATAAGAAAAACAAACTCTGCATGTTCCTGAAAATATCAGCACTATGGCTGAGCGAATTATCTCGTTAAAGTAACCAAATAAATTTGTATTGCGAAATAGATCAAAATAAATGACTAAGACTAAAGAAATATTACCTCAAAAATTACATAAATCATTACTTTTATTTATTATTTCGTTAATTAATATTAAAATTTGATATAAATTATATTGAATATAAATCTTTGATTTTAAAATATACCTTTTGAATGTTAAATTTTATTAATTGAAATTAATCAAAATTATACTGGGCTGTTATTTTTTATTAATTTTTTATTTTCATTTTTTGATTTTATTATTTGTTATATGTTTATATCAATATGAAACTGAGATTGTATGTATCAAGACACGTATTCCCCAGTAGCCAAACGAACTGTGCTTGGCTGTTACGCATCCGGCAAGATCAGTGAAACTGACGCTATTCAATGCGGCAGGTACTCCGCATGATTTATATTAACGAGACGTCAACGCAAAGCGGCCTAAAGATACATAGAACATAGAAAATAAAATCATAATAGTTACGTTGATAATATGTTTACTGAGACTAAAAAGGCCTAAGGGCACTTGTGGCGACGTTGAATGGCATGTGTATAATTAAACAGATGATAATCAATTTCGAGAAGACAAAGGTGATTTTATTGGAGCGATGAACGATAGCACTGAATGCAGAGGTGATTGAGTGCACTTGATACAAGTGAGTGAATTTGTGTACTTATAAAGTTATTTTGAAGGAGATGGCGAAATTATGATGAGAGTAAGAACAGATTAAAAATAACATATGCTCCAGTAAAATATACAAGGAAAAAAATCTGTCGTGATGCGCCTAAATCTAGGGAAAAAAAAAGAAAAACATGAACCGTGAGGGTTAATAGATTTAATACATTAAGCAAATAGGTAACGTGACGGACTGAATGATTTAATGACATGGGATGAAAAGCTTTGGAAATGAAGGCCAAGAAAACGGTGGAGCAGTCAAATAAGTGAATGGGATATGAATAAAATGCAAACATGTTTAAAACCTATGATTGAAGTTAAGGAGTATGCAGATTAGGAATGTTTGGTTCGTTTAATTAGTTTGAGACAAACGCAAAATGTAGTATCACGCATTCTCAACTGGCTTAGTTTTTATTTCTTTGGAATATCGTAAGCAACCGGCTAATATAGGCTTACAAAAATATAAATTAACAAAGAAACATATAGTATTCACCAGTAACATTAAATAATAGTTTTTAAAAATGTTTGCATTTTATTCATATCCCCCTCCCCTATTGCAGTTATTATAAAGGCTATTTATGGCCACCTAACAGTTTTAAGCAAATTAGCTAGAGGATCACGCTATTGTCGCTAGAGGGCGAGACTAGTATAATAAAGGAACGGCCAGTGCGTACGACAGTAGTAGACGTGATTTGTTTGTGAAAATATGGGTAAACAAATATGGGTAATATCTGATAGACATTGAACGCCGGATAATTGTAGGAGCTCGGAGTCAAAGAGCGAGTATCAGCGAAACCGCCGCATTCGGTTCTTAAAGTGTCTAACTGGACTGTCAGGCAAAAATTCTGTCTCGACGTATAACTTCTGG